>PVJI01002286.1:0-149351 GCA_004026765.1 Micronycteris hirsuta | reverse complement strand
TCACAAAACTTTGGTCTAAATGTACAAAAACATGTAGAGGTCTATATTTCTCGCAGACAAAACAGTTGGAAAAAATACTAATATATGAAAACACTGGTTGTGAATATAAGCTTGTTCAAATAGTCAGTTTTCTGTTCAGAACCTTAAAGTACTTAACAAAGGCTCTTTCCTCTCAGTTATCTTGATAATATACCTGCCACATTAGTTGCTTTGTTATTAAGATCCAGGCTTCTGTGGCACCACTTCATAGAGACATGGCCACTGGCTCATGGCATCTCCGTTGCTTTACTATTTAATTTTTATTTATTTTATTTGTTTATTTATTTTATTCAATTGGTATATGTTCTTTATGAGCAATCTGAGAGACCTCATTTAATATTTCTCATTTCTGGAGGCACCTACAGTATTTGGGATGTGACATTTCTTGTAATCATCCTCTGAGATTCTGAGACAATAGCGAGGATGAGAAAGAGAAGACAAGAAAAAATAACAGTGA
The DNA here is from genome assembly GCA_004026765.1 of Micronycteris hirsuta. NCBI lineage: Eukaryota > Metazoa > Chordata > Mammalia > Chiroptera > Phyllostomidae > Micronycteris > Micronycteris hirsuta. The sequence goes on along the minus strand of PVJI01002286.1, from coordinate 148,855 downwards.
AATGAGGGGAAAGAGCAAGACGTGAGAAGCAACACAGCACTGATTTCCTGTAAAAACCACATTAGATGCCAATCCCACATTTTACTTTCAGCCAGATAAATATGCCTCTAATGGGCATCGTGGGAGTTGGAGAAAGAGCCCTAGACAGTTCCCTGAAGCCTCTCCTTATGATCCAGCAAAGCGCTGGTGCTTTAACAATATGGATTACTGGCTTGCCTGCGCCTGCTCACACTAAAGAGGTACCGTGTGAGTATTCCAGAAGCCCTTCAGTCAAGTGACTCTTCACAGGCCTGAAGCCCCTTGTCATTCACCATACACTGGATTTTTCCCCCTTTTATCTCTCCAACAAAAGCTGGAAGTAACTATTAACTATGGTTCTTGAATAAATCGTATCAAGGTCTGTGAACATGTCTCAAAGAGAGATATTTTACATTATTACAACAAACGGAACACACAATGCTTGTATAGTTCTTGTGAGAAGTCTCTGTGCCAGAACTGTGCCAGCTTGCTGTTTACTGCTGCTACCTAGTAACAGATACAGAACTGCCCAATGAGGTCAACTCCAATGAGTAATTGGGTTATAATTGGATGTCTTTAGTGCCAATCATTTCTACACTACTGCTGGTTAGAAAAGGGGTCAGATAAGACACATTTTGGACAATACCTTTTGTCCTTTTTCAGAAAGGGTGGGAATAGGGGAGGGTATTCATATCTGCTCATAGAAATGAGAAAAGGAAATCTCACAAGCAGGAAGATGTCAGAAACCAGTGTGGCAACATATAAACACTGTGCACTGTAGTTTGGGGCAGAAAATTACGACAGCAAAATAACCCTCTGATATGTCTTTAGGTGCCATACAGTCTTGAAGCATCTAGCACATTGCTTATTCCACTACTCGTATATACTCCCAAAACATATGCCTATGCAAAAAGTTGTACATGAATATTCAGAACAACATTATTCATAACAGAAAACTTAAAGAAAACCCAACTGCCCACCAACTAATAAATGGATAAATAAAACATGGTACATGGAATCTAATGAACAAACTGACTAACAAGCAAAACAGAGACAGACTCAAAGATGGAGAACAGATAATGGCTAATGAGGGTGCTTAGGGGGTAGAGGGACTGAGCAAAAAGGATAAAAGACTCATGGACATGGACTAGAGTGTGGTGATTGTTGGAGGGGGGGGTGTATGAGGAACTAAATGGTAATGGAAAAAATATAATAAAGATTATATATTTTAAAAAAGAAATAAATAAGAAAAAGCTATAAATAAATAAATAAATAAAACATGGTACAGTATATTCATACAATGGAATGTCATTCAACAATAAAAAGGAATGAAGTACTGACACATAATACAACATGGATGAACCTTGAAAACAACACGCTAAGTGAAAGGAACCAGTCACAAAAGACCACATGTTGTGAAATTCCATTCATACTAGCTGTTCCAGGAAAAGCAAATCTATAAATACAGAGTAGGTTTAGATTGCCTAGTGTTAGGGTAAGGCAGCAGATGGGACATGATTACTAATGGGTATGGAGTTTCTCTTTGAGGGCATGAAAATTTCATAAACTTAGATCATAATGATGGCAACACAACTCCATAAATACGTTAAAAATCATTGATTATACACTTTGAATGGGTGGATTTTATGATGTGCAAATTATATCTCACTAAAGTCAATACATATAGCACAAAGAAAAAGGTCACTCGTATTTTAGTAAAAAACATTTTACTGGGCCCTGCTTAAGGAAAAATTCAACCCATTTCTAAAATGAACGTTTTCCTAGTCATTCTAAAATTGACTGTTTTTAAATAAAAATTTATTTAAAAATTAATATTACATCTAAATATGCTTATAAAATAAAGAACTTTTTTCCCAATTTTTAAAATCCAAAAGCCACTCATTTTGCTTAAAAAGAAAAATATATGACTTCCTGACTGTGTACACTGGTACCAGATTAACCAAAGTCAGCCATATTCAAAGGGACCAAATATTCTGTTGAGAGTTCCTTACTAACCCATGGGCGTGAAATTGTTATTGTGTAGAGGAGCAAACCTCCAAGTCATATTTCTTTATTTTTGTTAGTACAGCACATTAAGGTGGCTCCTAGAGGGAGGTGGGGCATGAGAACAAGAATTAGCAAGAACAAAAGAAGTTTAAGCATCTCAGCATTGCTGCTAATAATGTTCCCTAAAGTCTCCACAAGGAATTTAGGTCACCTCAGAGTTTCAAAACCCCATTAAAACACATACACACACCCCTTCTCCTAGACTGATATCCTCTCCCAAACCCCCAAATAATGGAAAGAAAATTTAGGCCAAGCAATATATAACCACTAACATAGATTAAAAGGACCATGGGGAGGAAATTATCTTTTAAAACCAGTCATTTACTCTCATTTTAATTCAAGTTGCCTCCCTCACATCGCCCTGTGGGTTCATATTTTAAATGTGCTTTGCATTAAATATGCACAAAGAAGGTGAGAATCTATGTTGGTTGTAGAAACTGCTGGCACTCTTCATTATTCTTCAGAAAGGATGCCTTAATGGTTCTGCCCAGCCAGTATTATTAAATTTTCCTCTAATGTAATATTGCAGGTGTCATTCTTTGATGCCAAAACATTTATTTCAAAATGTGTCCCCCAGGTAGAGAAGTTCACTTGGGACCACAATAAACCAAAGCTCAACACTGACTATATAGTAAGAAGATTACAAAAGTGAAAACCAGGAAGCCCAAACTTTATTACTAGTCTTCCCGTTAATCATTAATGTCCTTAAATTCCATACACTTCTGGAGTCTCAGCTTCTTCATTCATAAAATGGGACAGCTGACTAGAGTTTCCTTCAGATGCAAATTTTTGATGCCTTTTCAGACTTCTTTTCTCCATCTTAACTCTTTCCCTATTTTCATTTTTTTTTCTTTCACCTTCTATAGGTGGCCTATATCTGCAAGGGTATAAGGTGAACGAGCAGACCCTTAGCTTCAAGCAATCAGTCATTGAACTTAAACCTCCATCTGAAGAGTTCAAGACTTTCTATTTTTGTGCAGAAAATAATACAGAAAACCAACGGTAAGTCGAGATCTGCATATTTCTTCTTCTTTTTCAGTCTTAGCAAGAACCTTAACAGCAAACACTCATTTTCCAACTTCAACTCTGCATCTTCAATTAAATCACACCTTTTCTTTGCATAGTCTCCATAGTTAACATTACCTAGGATTCTTTTTCTTTCAATGCATAGAAGGTGATTCTTCTAAAAGTATTATTTTCAAATGAGAAAGGAGTCTACATTTTTCCCAAGGCAGTAACTGACTCAGGCAACATAAAAAAAAAATCTACTGATACCATAATTTGTGATGTTGCAACTTATTAATTCACAGAGTTGCTGTTTTACCTCCTTTCACATAACACTTACTGATGTGTCCATCTGAACTTGGTCAGTTTTTTGGTTTTTTCATAAGCTATTGAAAGATATAAGACTGACTCATCTAATTTGATATGTTCCGCATCCAACTTGGCATGTACACAAGGCATTTGGTTCATAATGATTCTGGGAAAAAAGCAGGGAAGTTAACAAAGACAAAACCATGAAGTGTGCTCTGGTCCCCCCTGCAGCACCCTCGCGCATCCCCCAAGTCTCCCTGCCCACCTCCAATTCCCAAGTCAGCCAGTGCCCTGCAGCCGCTCTCACCTCATGCAGACACTTTCTCCCAACTAATACAAAGTATCTAATAAAAAATTCACAGTAATTTATTAAAACAGATGATATGGTAAAATTTCCAGCAAGATTAGCAAGGACTAGATACACTGTTTTAACCTAAAGAAATAAAACTCTGAAAGTAGAATTTTAGGATCTCAACAAGTGACCATTTGAGGAAAGGAAAAAGGATTTCTCCGACAGGGGAGTCCAACCCGCAGCCCAGGATGGCTGTAAATGCGGCCCAACACAAAATTGTAAATTTACTTAAACTATAAGATTTTTTTGTGATTATGTGTCACAGTGTATTTAACGTGTGACCCAAGACAACTCTTCTTCCAAGGTTGCCCAGAGACGCTGAAAGGTTGGGCACCCCTGCTACACCTCTTCCATTATGTAAATCTTGTCTGTTTCCCTCATTCTTAATGATAGGCTATAATGAGGGGGAAATGAATACAGAATTGCTAGATATTTTGCCAAGATCTTCTTCCCTGGGCTCAGGCTATACAATCTGGTTGGCAGATTAAGATGGTTCCCTTGAAGATGAAGCATTAACTGGCATCTATAGGAAAAGGGTCAATGAAACAGAGTTAACTCCTATTTGATAAAATCCACTGGTTTGCCTAGTTGGATCTCACCGCAAAATCCATGAGTGGATATTATCAACAGGAAACAAAGTGTGGTTCATGAAACTCTGGTCTCACAGGATAGCCCACGTGCAAAAAGTAAGTTTTGGAAATGATTCAAATCATACTCCCCTCTTAGATAATTACATAGCACATTAACTTATTAATGTTGCTAAGACACACTGATGGAAAGAATTCTGGTTAATTCTCCATAACTCCCATTACCTACGCTTATCTGACCCAAACCATTAAAAAAAAAAAAATCCTACCAAAGACCTTTAGAATAAATGTTATATGTGCACATTTTATAAAACATCATCCGAGAATATGAAACTAAGGGAAAGGAGAAGACAGGAGAGTTAACTGAAGAGTTTGCTGTGGTTTCCAGAATTTAACAAAGAAATATGTGCCTTAATGGCAATATTCAATTGCTATATTTTTGATCAACTGAACTTTAAATTTAAATGGAAACAGCAATATTTTTAAAAGTTCTGTGGTTTTGTTACTCTCTATTTACAAACACTGTACCTTCCTCTGATTCTATTAATTATAACATAATTTCACTTCAAAGCTACAATTGCATTTTTCTCATTTGGTGTTTGATCTTTTTGTTCAATCCAACACCTAAGGAGCATTGTTTACCTTATTAATTTCAAGCTAAATGGCCAAAAGAAACAATTAGAAAATATATTAAATTGTATTGTAACACTTCACCTTCTTTAGAATGCAATGACTTTTTGATGACTTGTCATGTGCTATTATTTCTGCAGCTGGATTACAGCTCTGAAAATGTCTATCAAAAAATGGCTTCCTTTGCATCAGGCTATTCAAGACTTCATCAGTGGACCTCTAGAGGAGACCAGAATGTGAAAGAAAACCTAATCTTAAGAGAAAAGACCCAAAAAATTATCACTAGCTAGTTGTGGGAATAAACAAAAACACTTAGCAGTGTATAGCTTTTCGAATGAATGGTTCTCCAATATAGTAAAACTTTGTGATAAGATTCTAATTTTGCTTTTGAACTAAAGAACCAAAATCGAATGAGACATTCAAATAACAGAACTTATATCAACATCATTAATGCCCCCTCATGTTTTCCTCCCTTGGGTTACATGTTAGCATGAAAATATCGTATGACCCATATCCCTGTCTTTTGAAAGCATAAATACAATAAAAGTCTTTTTATTTTCCCTTTTGTATTTTTTTCTAAATGTTCTACTCTATGCTTCAGCTATAGGCTTCTTAGAATGCCTATAGGCCATGATGTGGGAAGCTGATATCTGGAAAAATTAAGATCATGGAAATTAAGTGGCTTAAATGATGAATAAATAATTCAGCTAAACAAGGTCCTCTCTGTTAGGTCATCTTACAGTCAAGTGACTCAAGTGACTCCCAGGACTTCCCACATGAAAGAAAATAGTAATATTATTGTTGTAAAACTAAAAGAATGAAAGAATTAGACAAAATTTAGGGGAGAAAAACTCAAAGGCCTCAGTATGATTATCTGAATATTTATCATACTCTTAAGGGGCAAACCCAAATAAATCACATGTCCTTCTCTTGATACTGAATGTAAAATTCAGAGAAATTGGAAAGTGAATTCTAATCATTGGGTTCATTTCTCAGTGGAACAATGCCTATGTGTATCCAAGATGCTGTGATGCATTTGGAAGTCCCCCGCCCTTCCAAATGGAAAATGGAACACAGATTTCAGAGAGCTCAAGTATCAGATTGAAGTGCTCTGCAGCACCTCAAAATGGAAAAAAAAAAAAAGAAAAAAGAAATCTTGTCTTTTCATAAAACCATAGTACTTCAGAGCTCACAAGGACCTTACAACTCAACCCCTTTTCTTCATGCGGAGGCTCAGGGAGGTAGTGGGCGGTTGAAGATCCTATTGGCTGTTAATGGCAGAACTCAGACTGAACCCAGGTCTTCATCTCTCCATCCACTGTTGTGTCCACTCTTCCTGTGGCTCCTCATTGTGCTCAAGAATGTGGTGTGTTTTCACAGAGACAATGCAGCCACCCACTCCCCAAGGTTACCAAATACTTCTTATCTTCGGCTGAGAACTGAAACACAATTCCAGTAATGAATCTTGTTTATATTTCCACAGTGTCATGGAAGATCTCCATGTTAATTCAAATTATATTGAATAATATGTATTATTCAGAATTTCCAGAGACTCTTAAATGTGAAAAATGTATCAAAATTCAAGTTAGTTTTCCTATACTCTTCACCTCTACCTCCCCCTCCCAAGCTGTGAACTCTCGAATAGGTGGCTCCAGTTTGAAGCTCTTGTTCACAGCCCAGACAGCGCGAGCACGTGCTACGTAGTTCCCATATTAAGTGAGGCTCCCTAAATGAACTCATGCCCAAAACGACATGCTGTAATACTCTAGCCAAGTTAATACCATAATCAAAAACATCCAATTAACAATAACAGATAGCCCTCTGTTCTGAGAATGGTCCCTTTGTTCTCCTGGTATTTACCATGATAATAAAGAGGCCTTTCAGCAGGGCCGTCATCCGTGTCATCAGTGACGTTCACGTACATCCGCTCCCCAGCAGAGCACTCTTCGTTTCTGGAGCCCAGTCCTGGAATGCAGGCACTGCCCAGCCAGCTGGTGACCACAGCCAATGGGGACGCTGGCACGGAGCTGCCCACTCCCCCCCACCCCCCCCCCACACACCCGAAGGAGAAGAACAAAAGCAATTCGCTCAGTAAAATGTGAATACGATTTTATGTGAATGAACGACTCATATGACTACTTGCAAGTGAAAGGTATCAAGATTCCAAGTTCCAACTCACTCCTCAAAAAGTGTCCTAGAAGGTTCTAGACGTTTAAACCATCCTGGACATTATGGGGGCAGGGGTTGGGGATGTGTGTATTTTTATGTGGAGAGGATTCTAAGTTTTTAATGTGGTTGTCACGGGATACGTGACCCAGAAAGAACTTTTTGGTTCTATGATTAAGAACATCTCCCCGCATCCACAAGATGTCTATCTCCAATAGGTAAAGTAGGGAGGGAAAAGTGCTAGGCCAGCCTTCTATATAAGCTCTGACTGCATGTTTTATGGTTAGCCCACCTTTTGGCAAATCAAAAAGAGCTCCCCATGAGCCCAATGGTAAGTTAGTCAATAAATATTTATTCAGCACCTAGTTTGGGCCAAGCACTAGTTGCCACCCAGTCTGCCATCACTAAGAAGCAGCAGAAAGAATTGTTCAAAGCATGCAATCTGCAGCTGGAAGGTTCAAGCACAAATTCTAGCTTTATCACTTCTGTCTGTGACCTTGGCAGGTTACTTTACCTCTCCCTCCTTTAGTTTCCTCATCTGAAAATGGATACTTTTATAGCATCTGTAACATGTGTTTATGAAAATTAAATGAATGGTGCATAAAAAGCACTGGAACAGTGAGCAGCCCAGTGAACTTTCAATACAATTATCAGTATCATTAGCAAGGAGTGTCAGCTGATTATACACAGACCTCATATCTCTGTGGACACCCTCAGAAGGGATACATCTTGTCTCCTTCGCTTCACTGCCTGCAGAGGGGAGGACGGAGAGTTCCATCAGGGTTTTCTTCTTAAAGGACTTAGGAGAAGACCAAGTACAGCCTCAGGCTTTCTGAATCATGTGCAGCAAATAGTGCCTATTTAGAACCCCAAAGACTGGCCTACAGTTGTCAAAACTCTGCTAGCCCCACTCCTTGATAAACTTGGAAGATTTTCCACCAGTATTCCTAGAAGCCCTAAACTAAGCCCCAATTGTTCTGTAAGGTCCCTGCAGGGCCTAAGTGGTGCTGGTTTAATTCCAAGTCTTGTTCTGCTCCATCTGCTGTCTTAAAGTGCACAGAATAAGGAAAGCCCATGGACTGTTCTGTACTTAGGAATTACATTTAGTGAACATAAATTAATAGACATCAAAGATACAGTAATTTGTTCCCATAAAAGAGTAACACTAAAAGCAATCAGTCTGTCCCTTTATTTGACTCACCCACTCAGCTGAGAAAATGATCTCAGTGACCCCTTGCCTCCACATCACCTCTCAAGCTTCTTCCTGAGTTTGGAACAATCTCCTCCACCCTCGAACAGAACACATGGTTCTCTACAGAGGTTTGGCTAACATAATAGAATGTTCTTTTCCATTCTAGTCCACCCAACAACCATGTAAAACTCATTTCAAAGACATGTCCATAGAAGCATGTAAAAGATAATGAAACGATAAACCATACTTTTTAAAAAGTAACCACCCTTTCTTACAATACCTTGCATCTTTCTCCCTCTCTCTCTCTCTCTCTCTCTCTCTCTCTCTCTCTCTCACATACACACACACACACAAGGTCTGTCCAGAAAAAGATCAGCCATTGTTAATATAACAGAACAGTTTGCCCGACATCGATGTAACCTGGCAGCCAGGGAGAGTGGACTGGAATGATCATGCGTGAACAGTGATGACTTGTTGGATGATTTCAGGGAAGTAGAAATATGTCTGTTTTACTTACTATATTCCCAGAAACTACTAGCACAATGACTAACATATGTAAAGCATTTGATATTCATATAGTAAAAGCCAAATAAATGAATTCCAGGTACTTATCTAATCACAGATTTAAAATTATTACTATTATTTTTATGTTGTTCAATTACAGTTGTCCCCATTTTCCCCCCATTACTCTCCCCTGCACTACCCACCTCCAATCCTTCACATTCAATTCCCCCTCAACTCCCCAATTTGTACCAGTTCCTTGACTTGACCCCTTTCCCTTCTTTCCCCTGTTTATCCCCTTTCTCTTCCCCTCTGGTCACTGCCACTTTGTTCTTTATTTCCATGTCTCTGGTTCTATTTTGCTCATTTATTTGTTTTCTTGATTCGGTCCCACTTATAGGTGAGATCATACGTATTTGTCTTTCACTGTCTGGCCTATTTCACTTAGCGTAATGCTCTCCAGTTCTATTCATGCTGTCTCAAAGAGTAGGAGTTTCTTCTTTTTTTTTTCTGCTCCATAGTATTCCATTGTGTAAATGTACCACAGCTCTTTGATCCACTCATTTACTGATGGGCAGTTAGGCTATTTCCAGCACTTGGCTATTGTAAATAATGCTGCTATGAACATTGGGTGCATGGGCTCTTTTGAATTGATATTTCAGGATTCTAAGGGTATAGTCCCAGCAGTGGAATTGCCGGGTCAAAAGGCAGTTCCATTTTTAGTTTTTTAAGGAAATTCCAAACTGTTTTCCATAGAGGCTGCACCAGTCTGCATTTCCACCAAGAGTGCACTAGGGTTCTCTTTTCTCCACAACGTCGCCAGCACTTGTTGTTTGTTAATTGTTTACAATGGTCATGTTGCCTGGTATGAAGTGGTATCTCACTGTGGTTTTAATTTGCATCTCTCTGATGGCTAGTGGTGCTGAGCATCCTTTCATGTCTCTGGGCTCTCTGTATGTGCTTCTTGGAAAAGTTCTGTTCAGGTCCTTTGCCCATTTTTAATTGGATTATTTGTCTTCCTGGTGTGGAGTCATGTGAGTTCTTTATATATTTTGGAGATCAAACTATTGTCCAAGGTATCATTGGAAAATATGTGTTCCCATATGGTTTGTTCCCTTTTAATTTTGCTGGCGTTTTATTTAGCTATGCAGAAGCTTTTTAATTCGATGTAGCCCCATTTGTTTATTCTGTCCTTTATGTCCCTTGTTCTAGGGGACATATTGGTGAAAATATTGCTTCATGGAATATCTGAAATTTTCCTGCCTATGTTCCTCTAAGACTTCTATTTTGTCACAACTTATATCTAAGTCTTTTATCCATCTTGAGTTTATTTTTGTTTATGGTGTAAGTTGTTAGTTGAGTTTCATTTTTTTGCATGTAGCTGTCCAGATCTCCTAACACAATTTGTTGAAGAGGATATTTTTACTCCATTTTATGCTTCTGCCCCCTTTGTCAAATACTAATTGACCATAGAGACTTGGGTTTATTTTGGGGCTCTCTATTCTGTTCCATTGGTCTATGTGTCTGTTCTCATGCCAGTATCAGACTGTTTTGATGACAGTGGCCTTGTAGTATAGTTTGATATCAGCTATTGTGATCCCTCTACTTTATTCTTCTTTCTCAAATTCCTAAGGCTACTCAGGGTTGTTTGTTGTTGCATACAAATTTTTGAAATGTTTGTTCTATATCTCAATCACAGATTAAAATTAAATCTGCTAATTAGGGGTTTAGATTCTGAGTAGCACTAGGATTTAAGGACTGCACATTAAAGAAAGATTCTAGAGGTGACTTAAGCATAAAGGTATTATACTAATGGATAAATTGTGGCCTACTATGGAATCTAAAAGCAAGAACACACCTCAGGGGCAGCCTCAATAGAGACTGAAGCATAAGAAACCCAAGGTATCTTTTCTCTCTGCTCAACTGCTTGTTGTCCATCTGCTTCATTCTTCTTTCTTTCTCCTTGCAAGTTGACTTTATTTGATATAGCAAATCAATGCATGAACTGGGAGTCAAAATCCCAGGGAGAGTCACAGGCTGTTATCGGCATCCACTCATAAAGATTGCCTAACCTGAATAGTTGTCAAGTGTATGATGAGAGGGTGTGTAGCATGGCCTTTGCAGCAAACACATCGAGAGTCAGCACGTTAGGGTGAGCTACTGTGCATCTCACCAGGAGCAGCAGGGGCCTATCCACCAACACTTACGGGAGAAGCAAACTCAAAAAGGGGGTTTCCCCCTTACCAGAGCTGAGCTATCAGAACCTTCCAAGTTCAAAGGCAACTGCTCCCACATAGAGGTAAATGTCGACCCTCCACTCTTTCCAAATGCTTGAAAGCTGTATCTCTTACCTTGGATGATGGTACTCTGATATCTAGGTGGCTGCTATCTAAGTCAAACTTCTATCATTTGCCATCAAAGAGTGTTGAGTGATTAAGATAGCATGTAATTTAGCTTCCAAATCAGGAAATTTTGAGAGAAGATACTTAATAATTATACTGAGACAACAGATATGAGCAGGCTGTGTCTCAGGCAAAGTGAGACATATGTTGTCTTATGAATACTGTACAATCTGGATTCTCTGCCTCCTCATCCATGTGGAAAAACATGATTTTCACTGATAGCTTCAAGGATTATGTTCTCAGGTCCAGTTCTCTGTGAGAGAATGATTTCTCTTTTTCAGTACTAGTTACAACAAAATGAAAGAGACCAATTACTCAAGATCAAGAAGGTGGGTTTACAGTATTAAAAGATAGATTCTGGGAGCTCTGTAGCGCTAACACTGTTTGTCTGGAGTAGAGGAGAGAGAGGAAGAGTTGGATTTCAAGACAGAGAAGTCTCTGGGAAGCCAATGGTTGGAATTTTATCCTACTTAAATAAGTTTAATTAGAAGCCAAAGGATTTCTGTCAAATGACTATACAACTTAAGGAGTTAGCCTACCAGAGTTCCATAGATGCTGCAGAAGACATGAGACTCTTGCATCTGAGACAAAGGACTTTGTTCCTCAGAGCCAAGGTGACCACTGCCCCCCACTGTTAAGCTGTAACCTGTACCGCTGGTTCCAGCTTTGGCACCAATGAGCCACGTGCCTGCAAAAAAGTCATTTGGCTTTTCAGAGATTTAGTATAGTCACCTTTATTTTTGTGCTCTGTAGACCCAGTGCTAAAACAGATTTCAAAACCAATTTACTTAAGCAACAGTTCTTGAGAAATTATTGTTTTTCCTGAGCTCATAACAGAATAGTGGAATTAATTACCCCACACTTTCAAGAGGTTTCCACATTATACAATAAATTACAATGTGGTTTATGTTACGAAAAAGGCATAGTAATCTTTAATTAAAGTTATAAATATAAAACAAGAGACCTCTTTTGGGTAGACAGTCTTCAAATAATACTGGATTCAAACTTGACCTTTCCTAGAGCTCCACTGCTGTGTTGATTTAGTGGCAAAGCAATGAAGTGTTATATTGTAAATATGAGTTTGAAACAGCAACTCCCTGGGGTGAATGCCATTGAACCACACCAAATTCTTTACTTTACTAAAACCCCCCTCTCAGACAACTTTCCAACTGATTATACATATTTGTCCTTTATGCTTCATCAGTTTCTCAACTTGTAGATATAAATAAAATGTTTTGCTCAGTGAATCTGTTCAATTGTAGTCACTGTAATTATACTTTTATTTTAAAATAATCTATGCTGTGTTTTTCTCTGCTGTAAGATAAATTAAAATTTTGTTTGGGGGAATTTCACTCTATTCCTTGTGGCAACATAAGGTAATATGGTCCAATAATTTCGTTATACTTTCATATGAACTTTTCATTGTAGCTTCTCTCACCTTCCTCTGGAGTGTTAATTACACGTGAAATCTGATGTTAATTGGACCAATAGAGTTATATATAGCCCTAGTTCTTTCAGCATTATTATATTTACTGTGAATTAGTTAATTATAGATTTCCACAAAAATATACTGATGATGGTATTTTCAGGGTTTTTTTTCTTATTCTCATGAGAACGTCTTCCTGATCTTTTGAAAGAAATGTGTGTATGTGTGTGTGTGTGTGTATTGATCATCTTTTCTTTAACCACCTTAATTAGGAATTCATAACTCTGAAGTGTACAGATATTTTTTATTGCATGACAGGGTTTTAATTGAACACAACGTTCCTTGAAATGCAACAGCAATACTAGAGGTTCCTCCCCCACTGCACTCTGAAAGGAGAAGTATCATTACACATCAGAGGGTCCTCTTCCTCCTACAGTCCCAGCACCCTGTTCATGACTTGGTGTTTTTACTTCAGGAACCACTTAAACCTGTTTTCAAATGCAGTAGCAGCTTAGAATCGTGTATACACCGTTTGGCTAAAGAAGTCACAGGTGCTAATCAATGTACCTAGAGGTAAAAATGTCACCTTCTTACTGAGAATGAAAAAACATGCCATGTCAGATAAGATCATTATTCTGTCAGTTCCCACTACATCATTTCATGCTTCAGATATCAAGGAAAATAAATGTGGCCACCTAAAAAACCTATATGGAATTTTTCTCTCAGGAATGTTGGTAAAAACAGCAATAGGCTGCCCTGGCTGGTGTGGCTCAGTGGATTGAGCGCGGGCTGGGAACCAGACGGTCCCGGTTCGATTCCCGGTCAGGGCACATGCCTGGGTTGTGGGCCAGGTCCCCGGTGAGGGCCATGTGAGAGGCAACCATACATTGCTGATCCTCCCTCTCTTTCTCCCTCCCTTCTCCTCTGTCTAAAAAATAAATAAAATTAAAAAAATTTTTTTTTTGAAGTTTAAAAAAAAAAAAACAGCAATAGGCTTTCATCTAATTGATAGATACTCAATTTACCAGGTAAAAAGTTATGACCACAGCATCCATATATTTGGTTGAAAACTACGATCAGTTTTAAAATGTATTCAAATTTTTAGCTCCTGGGATCACTCATTCTCAATATGTGTGAGGCCCTGGAGAGCAATTGCCTGGAGCACAAGGTTTCAGCCCTCACCGCGGAGCTGACCTTCTCGTGGAGGACTCTAGCACTGAACTAGGAACACAATAAATTGATGAATCAAATAAGTACAAAAAATGATTAGTGCGAGGAAGAAAATAACCAGCTTATTCTGAGAGAGAATAAAAATGATAATTCTGGTCAGACAGGATGGGCAGGGAAGGCCTCTGTTAAACTGAGACCCAGAATATGAGAAGCTTCTTTGGGAACAGCCGGATTTCTACTGGAGGAAGAAAACACGTGAGCAAAAGAAAGAAATAGCAGATGCAAAAGAGTCTGCTGATCACGGAGCAGAAGCCCTGGAGGCACAAGGAGCCAAGGGAGGTTTAGTCAGATTGCCAAAAATACCGAGCCCCTCACAGAAGGAGGTGATAATAAATACCTGGGGGCTTGGGCTTGGTATCATCACTGAGGCAAACTGGAAAGAAAGGCATGACTGAATTAGTTGTAATAGATTCATAATTAAAAGTAAGCATTGTTCTAGCATTGAGGTCTCAGATATTTTGCTGGCTGGAGTGGCATCCTACCCCAACTGACTAGCTATTGTTAAAGCACCACTGCTCAAATTTGTGATGACATAAATTTTTCATCATAATTTTTAACTAATTATAATAGTTTAAAAATAAAATGTGATGAATTTGCATGACATTTTCTTCACACTACTTAATCCTAATACCTCTTGGTAGGCTGAACATTCAATGAGAGTAGACAAAACTTGGTGCTAATGGATTCTGCTTTCCTACTGCTCCTGAAACTTTTCCACTGATAAATATACTGTCGTAAAGTAGTGTTAGGATAACAGGGTGTTGTGTGCTAAATCATATTTTCTTCATCCTGCAACTATTTGGCTCAGTTGGTTATTTGCAATGCTAATGGGTGTTTTAATAGGTTAAGTACCTTCATGATTGAGTTAGCTTTGTTCTCTTCCAATGCCATAAGTCGTACCCTTAAAATGGACAATTTTCTCAAAAGACTGTGTTGTTTGTTGTTTTAAAAAATTCTCTGCCATTATAAAAATAACTCGAATCACCAGTCCTAAAATCATCAGTCAATTGTGTCATATGCAAAGGACATTCATTACATTCTTTTGTCATATGGTATCACACTTGTACTGAAGCAGAGACATAAAAAAAGGTAAGCGACTTGCTTAGATCATAAAAGTGGTTTGTTGGAAGCTGAAAAACCTAGTCATCTGTAGTTTACCTAAGAATAATGGAATTAGAGACACCAGATTCTACAAAAATGTGGAAGTAAGAGTCTGAGAGGAAAGATTTGCTTAGAGAACCTGATGGTATGTGAAGAGACCTCAGTAAAATGTGGAAAATGTAGGGAAAAGAGAAAACATGGTGACCAGAGAAATGCGTTAGATTCCCTTTTATTTTTTAAGAACTGGAGTCAGTTCACTGAAATGGAACCATAGGCTGTCACTAAGATGGTGAGTTCTTCATGTCTGAAGGAAAAGATGAATCCCCAAAGCCCCGATGACATGCTCACCTGACACCCAAGTTCTGCTGTGGCAATGGCTGTATTCCTTCACATGGCAAGCTATGCACATGTTAATTTTCCCAAAAATCTAACAGCCACTAACCATCGCATTAAGAGCATTCCATAAAGACAAGAAGTAAGATCAAGAAAACACTCTGAATTTGGGATCGAATAGATTCAACTGGCCCCAGTGACAAACTTGTTGCACTTGTATAGGACATGAGTGACAGGAGAAAATACAAGTTCAAGCAGCACAGCTGAAAACGAACTAAGTACCAAAAGCCTAGTTCTAGAGAATGCTGACCTTCTGCTCCAGGAAGGGATGAGCAAGAGATCATGAATTACTACTTCAGCTAGGAAGAAAGAGCAAATCGAGGCCTATGTCATCAACGATCTAGAAGTTCACCACCCCACTACCATAAGAGTAGTGGGGGAAAAAGAACTTTCCATGTTATAGTTTCCATGTCAAAATCCAATACAACTAAGAATGTCTCTGAAAGATATAAGGTTGTGATTGGTACTAAGGAATCTAGACTAAACTGTATCAGTCACAAAGCTATCCTTGGATAGAACCTTTTAGGCATACATGGTCAGAGGCTGAACATTCTTAGTGCAGAGCAAAAGACATGGTAGTGCCAACCAGCTTCCTGCTACATGTCCCTGTCACTGAAAGAGGTGACGTTAGTAGATTCATTTCCCTTCCACGGACCTCTGAGTTACATAGAAAACAATGAGTGCCTCACATTCTGAATGAAAGTAAGCTGTTCTCTGTTTCGATAGAGTGGCACTGTCCAATTCCAATAAGTAGCCTCTAGCCACAAAGGCTATTGAACACCTGAAACGTGGCTAGTGGTATGTTGTCAGTGTAAAATATGTACTAGATTTAGAAGATTTAGTACCAAAAAAGTAAACAATTTCATTAATAATGCCTTATATTTGCTACTTGTTATGGTGATCATCTATTAAGATATTAGGCTAATTAAAATATTTTTAAATCATTTTTCCTATTTACTTTTTAGTTTTCTAATGTAGTTACCAGCAAATTTTAAATGACATATGTGGCTGGCAATATATTTCTGTTGAACAGTGCAGAGCTCTGTGCAGAGCTACAGTGTCCGTGTGGTACTGATAAAGAACAAATCAAAGAGCAATGGACACGTGAGTTCCCTCTTCCAGGAAGTCTTGGCTGGAGTCTGAGCTCTGACACATAGTATCACTAAGAAGCTGCGATATGAAAGGCTCTCCTTCTCCAGGTGACTAAGAAACGAGGAAATTTGTTTTCCTACCAAAATTAGACAGCTATGAAAAAACTGTCCATGTTAGAAATGACTACGGCTTTTAGAAGAACAAGAGAAAAGGGGCTCAAAGAGTCATTGGGATTAGACCTCGTTCCGATAGCTGCACTAAGATAATCAGTGTGCAGAATGCACCAGTTCAGATGTAGCAACCAAAGCAAGGCATGCCCCAGAATGCATTTGTAATCTTGCTGCAGGCACACATCCACATACACCAACCCCTACAGTGTGCTTCCTGCTGCGACATAGTGAGGATCAGCTAGCTCTACATCTATTCCAGTGCCATTCTTGTATTTCTTCCTGTACTGCGGAGCTAGAAAGCTGAACAGTTCATCCCCAGACTCCATAACAGCTTGGGTTCCAGATGTGATTTTTGTTTCTATCAATCAGATGCATGAATACAAGACCAGAGTTTGGAACTGAGTACGTGGGAAAAGAGCAGAACAGGAACATTAATGATGCAAGCTTGCTTCTCAAGCTGACAGACGGGAGGGTAGAGCTTCAGTTAGACCAGCAATTCTCCAATGGTGCCAGGGCAGCAACTCCTTGGCAGCTTAGTTTTGCCATGAACATTTGGGAGCCATTCCCAAAAGCTCAGTCTAATATCTGTCTCTTCAACTATAAATTGTTCACAAAAATGGTACATATCTTGTAGGCCATTGTGAGCAGTAATAGACTACTGCATAAAGGGAACTAGCAAAATGATTGGCACCTAGACAGCAATAACTGTGAGCTATTATTAGAATTTTAATGTTACTTCCTGGATTTGAATTCAGGGTTTATTGTGAAGGAGGTTTGCATTTACCTCTGACCAGAGGTAAAACTGATTAAGTCTTCCTGTTGTGAAGAACCAAGGAAAGTCCTTCAATCTGGAGTCACATGTTGAAGAGGAGTTAGAGAAGCACCTTCTTTCATAAATTCCTGAGAGATGATAACATCTCTCCCATGCTGGTAAGAGTAAGAGATCTGAACTACAAGAACCTGCCACACAGAAGTATTTCAGGAAGCTAATTACCTGGGAATGTTCACGAAAATGTGTGCAGCTGGAGGGGCCATAAATAGAAATATCCCTTTGAAAACAACAACACAGAAAGCAAAATAAACAAAAAGTCTTTGCTGCTTAGTTCTCATACTAATGAAGAATGTTGAATGAATGTTGAACTAATTTGTTTTCCAAGACTTCTTTGCTGACTTCATTTCCAGAGGGCACCATTAAGTAATTCTTTCAGTGGCTACGCCTCCTATGTGCCGGGCACTGGGGGGGTAAAGTGTCAGAAAGCAAATCAGCAGTGTATAGTTACAATGGGGAAGGTTAACAAGAGTCAAAAAGATAAAGGCATGGAGTTTGAATGGAAAATAACCTTGGGAAACGGTTCTCAGGATGAGTAGGATTCAGTGGCATAACATTCCCCATGCATTTTTATCGATTATTCACACTTTACATCAGCCTTCTTTCACATTCCCCTCTGCCCAAGAGAGGACTATCCACCATTCTAGAAGCACTGCTATGAGCTGCTTGGCAAATGTCAGGGCAACAACTTCAACTTTTTAAACAATCTAAAACAGACAAAAAAGTACAAGTATTGTACAAAGAAATTTATTCCCGAATCACTTGAGAATAAGTCACTGCTAGGCTGTGCCATCACACTCAAATATGTCCACGTGCATTTCCTACAAACGAGGACATTCGCCACACAGCCACAACGTAACATCAAAATCAGGAAGCTGACACTGACACAGTGCCACCGCCCATTCTCGGCCCATCTGCAACAGTTCCCTGACTCTCACGAACTGGGCACATTTGAGGGTTACAGGTCAGTTATTTTGTAGCATTATCCTCAGTTGTGGTTGCGCTGATATTTTCTCACGATTAGATGAAAACATCACAAAGGCAAAGCTGTGCCGTATTGCATCTTATCAAATGGTGAACAGTCTCTGTCTACACCATTACCACTAATGTTCATTTGGATCACCTGAGCAGGTTGGTATTTTCAAATTTCTCCATTGCGGCCTTATTCTTTATCTCCTGTAATTGAGTAGTTTGTGGAGAGGCACTTTTAAACTACATAGCTAACACTTCCCTCACCTATTTTTAAATTTATTCACTTAGTTAGTATGGACTCATGGTTTTCTGATTTTATTCAATGATTAATAATCCATATTCTGTAATTGAACAACAATAAAGTAATTATTAAAAAAATAATCCATATTCTCATTTCTTACTTTCATGTTCAAATTATCTCAAATTTGGTCAGTGGGAGTTCCTGCAAACTGGATCTGTGTCCGGATAATATTGTCCACATCATTCCTTGAGCACTTTTTTTACTTTCTGATGCAACAAGTTGTTCCAGATTCATATTGTACTTTCTCTGCCCCTTCTGGAATTCGCCATTTCTCTAAGAGGCCTTGGATTCCTTTTGGTTGAAGGTAAGAGTTTTGTCAGCTGTCAGCTGTCAGTCACTTGAAGGAGGGTCTTAGCTACACGCAGCTGCTTTGCCCAAGTTCACACCCCATCCTGCAAGCCCAAGTGAGGCAGGTGTGAACGTCTATATGCCTCCTGGAAAACTCAAACTACAACCAAGGCCCAAATCAAGTCACTAGTTTTTGTTTTTGTTTTTGTTTTTATATTGGGGTGTTGCCGCTCCTAGGCCCTTTCGGGGGGCAGGGAGGTATGTATTCTGTGTGTATGTGTGTGTGTGTGTACATAAACTTATTTATAAGTATATTTATATATCTGTGGTAGGTTTAAATATAGCCCCCCAAAAGATATCCACATCATAATTCTGGAACCTGTGAATGCCTCAAGCAGTTTTTTGTTTTGTTTTGTTTTGTTTTGTTTTGTTTTGTTTTTGTTTTTAAGGAGAGGAGCCTTTGTAGATATAACTAAGTTAAAAATTTTTTGAGCTGGCAAAGTTATTATGGATTATCCAGGTAGGTTAGACGTAATCACAAAGGTCCTCATAAGAGAAAGGAAAGAGAGTTAGAATCAGAGAACGAGATATGACAGTGGAAGCAGAGACCAGGGTGATACAGGGCCAGGAGCCAAGAAATGTTGGCAGCTTCTAAGAGCTGGAAAAGGCAAGAAAATAGATTGTCCTCTATAGCTTGCAGAAGGAACGTAGTCCTGCCAACATCTTGATTTCAGCCCCATGAAACTGATTTTGGACTTCTGGCCTCCAGAACTGTGAGAGAATTAATTTCTGTTGTTTTAAGCTGCCAAGTTTCTGGTAATTTGTTACAGCAGCTATAGGAAACTAATCCAATATCTCTCACCATATAGAAGCCTTCCTTACCCAGTTCAGACTCTGATACCCCACGTCAGGCCACCATCCCCCTCACCCTGCCAGGCTACAACATCCTGCAGTGGAAAGTGCCCCTGGAGAGTGACAGTCTGGTCCTGCTCAGACTCAGGGATCGCATGCTGGTCCCCACTCTGTATAGTTGCTCTCCTCCCCCCATGGAGATTCCAACTCCCCACCTGCTGCCTTTCTGTGCAGAAGTAATGCCATATATATACACACATACAGATATATATACATACATACATATATATACATACATATATATACATACATACATACATATATATATTTAAAGAGGCAGCTACCTCTGGGAAGTGGGACTACAGTATAGGGAGATTGAGACAGAAGACTATTAATTTCTTTTATAAATCTTCTGATTTTACTGATTATAAAAACTATCTCTATATCACTTGCATAAAATAAAAATTAGTTTAAAAGTATATGATGACCCGTTATATGCATTTAAAGTTGTTCACATACTTTTGTAAGTTTTTCCCACAGTTCAGAGGAACAAGCTAACAATTATTTTAGTAGTATTGTAATGTTATTGTGACTTAAACCTCTGCATTCATACACATTTTATAGATTTTTCTAAAAAAAAACCTTTTATGAAAATTGAAGGAAGATGTCACCTTAAGATCAATACCTCCATGTATCCTGCTTAAAGTGCTATGTTCTTGAAATGGCAGCAAGTGCTTTATGGCAGAATAGCAATAAGTCAATCTATAGACTCATCTTAATGAATTATAGAGGAAAGAAAGCAGCTAAAAAAAGAAACCATTTTATTTTTACATTGACTGTCTTTGAAAAATGGAACTGAGGGTGGAATTAATGATTTAATTAAACCACTTAATGTTTTATTAAAGTCAATATGGGTTAGTATTCCTGTGCAACCATCAGGTTATCAATAAAATCTCATATTTATTTTGCTGAAGAATTCATGCTTATTATTAGATGTGCCTGCATTACAGATCCTCTCATTGTTTTCAGGAAATCATATATGCCCTTATATTTCAAAACCTTTCCATTAAGGGATCACAAAATTCTACTGAAAAAAAAACAGGTCAGGTTCTGAAGGCATGATTTATTCAGCTTGGTTAGTACTCTCCATGAGGAGCTCTATTTCTGCTCTATTCAGCAGAATATCTGCTTGACTTTTACAGCAAAGGAGGGATGCAAGGTCACCAGTGCAGAACCCGCTACAGGCTAATGTATTCAGCAAGAAGCACTGAAGCGCCAAACAGAATTTTCTCACTAGAACCTGTTAGTTTCTTTCCTTTTTTTGGAGTATGTCTTTTCTCATGCCCAGCTCTCCCATTTCTATATCCAACATAAGTTACTGGAAGTAAATGACCAGTTAAGGGAAGAGGAGAGTAGGTGAAGAGAGGCCTCTAAGATAATTTACAAGTGCGAACCTATTTTCATGTGCAGCACTGACGTTATTAGATGGGAACAGTCCTGGCACAGAGCAGAGCATGGAAATGCAAATCCAAAGAAGGAAAAATCATCCTCCAAGTACGCATTCCCTGCCACCCTGGGCTTCCCCTGATGTGGTTTCACTTATGTGTCTTCACTTATGAGACCTAGGACAGTTAGACCAATAATCAGTTACAGAGGCCATGTTTCCATGCCCACACCAGTCTTCCCTTTGCACTGGTCTATATATTGCTGGAGGGAAACTTTCCAGACAAAAGCTGCCTTTAGCCAGAAAGAAGTATCTGTTCCTGTAATGCTGACGTCTATGTTCACAGATCAAAGCCTCTGTGGGTGGGTCATGTTCCCACACTCTCTTCTCTAGACCCTCATTTAACAGAAAACACAGATGCACAG
Source organism: Micronycteris hirsuta (assembly GCA_004026765.1). Taxonomy (NCBI): domain Eukaryota; kingdom Metazoa; phylum Chordata; class Mammalia; order Chiroptera; family Phyllostomidae; genus Micronycteris; species Micronycteris hirsuta. The sequence continues at coordinate 127,103 of PVJI01002286.1, read as the reverse complement.
AAGAATGTTTTCACCAAATTTATGATACATATGCTTCAGCGCCGCTCCCCATCCCGACCCAATATCACAGACTCATTTTCTCCACATTTTAGCCCTACGTATTTTTAGATCACTTAATTGACACAAATTAAAGGTTATTTTTTTAATTCACAAATTTCACATTATTTGTCTTTTAAAATATTGACCAGCTGGCTTGACTGACTCTTAATGTAATTGCCTTGCTTTGTGATGCACATTCTTGACTGTCCCACGTTACGCTCACTGCTTACACTCTCTCCACTTTGTCTTCTCCTACACCGTTGCTCCTTACGTGTTTTTCTCACCTTCAATCCTCTGCCCCGAGTACTTCCACATCCCTATTCCTGCCCCGAATATGGAACATGAAATGTGAATTGGATTCTTTTTCTGATTCTTTTTGTTATTGTTTGCCTGTTTGCTTCCAAGGAATACCTGGTAGGGAAATAGGAGGTCAGTGTTAACACTACCCTTTTAATACACTAAACATTAACATATACAAAAGGAGACCTAAAAAACTGGAATTTATTTATAAAAATTTTTGTATTTATTATTACATGTTTAAACTTCAGTCACCTTCAAAGTACTCTCCATTTGATGCAATACACCTACTGAGATGTTTTTCCCACTGCTCAAAACAGGTTTTGAATTCAGCGATTTTGATGCATTTTAATGCTTCCGCCTTTTTTGTTTCACTTCTTCCACATCTGCATAATGTTTCTTTTTGAGAACTTTTTTCATCCAGGTAAATTTTTAAAAAATCTCTCAGGGTGAGATTGGATGAATAGAAAGGACAGAGCACGGGGTCATGCCATTTTTGGTCAAAAACTGCTGAACACTCTGCTTGGTGTGCACAGGTGTGCTTGTAAATCGCCCATCATGAAATGGGCAAACGAGTTGAAAGAGCCTTCAAAAATATTCACTGAGGCCGAACGCAGCCTCTCACAACACCACCAGCTAGTACACTGATACAGATGGGTTCCTAGAACACTGACCTAGCAGGGGAAGCCTATACTACAAAGGGCTCGCCCTCCAGAAGATAATTCTGCTTTTGGGGTGGTCTGCTCTCAGATGGGATAGGCAAGGTTGCTTGGTAGTACCATTTTAGGAAACATAAACACAAAAAAAAACACAAGAAAAAAATAATACCTATATTCCCACAATCCAACCCCAGAATTAAAAACTTTTAATATTGAATAATCGCTCCAATATCTTTTTCTATGTGGATCATTTTAAATAAAACTGCACAAGCAATTTATGCTTGCGTGATCTTAAGAAATGAAGGAAGGGGGTAAGGGAGAAGACGGGAAGGAATAAAGTTCTCCTTGACAACCACCAACCTCATTTCTCTTCTCTCTTCTTTATTCTCTGCCCCACAGGCAACGCCCCCACACTGAGAAACTAGTAGCACAATATACATATTTTTTCAAAACTGTCATACTTATATGTGTATCCAGAAATAACACACTGTACATATCCTTCTGCCACTTGCTTTTTCACTCAGCATTAACTTTCTGAGCTCTCTTCCTGATGATTTATATAGATCCAGGACACTGTCGTTCACATCTTCATCAGAAATCCCCTCACTATTTGCTAAGAAAGTAGCACCATTTGCTAAGTATGCATGGACAAGTTCACCCCTCTACCCACATGAAGTGCTGAAAAATGGAGGTTACTTTGGCAAATTCATAGAAGGACACTTTACAGTAAAGTTCTGATTTAAAACCAAAATGAAAAGCTTTCCTTTGGAAACCTTAAATAATTTTATATTTGAATAAAGCATTTTTTTTCCAGTTGGCTAAATTCAGGCACTACGAAAGTTCCGTGCACATATACTCCTTGGCTTTGCATCCGTTGCCTTTTCTTGTGGTGGCAAATCAGATACATTTCTTTCCAAAAAGCTCTTGCCAATGTGTACTTTCTTCTAAGAGTTAAATAAATGTCAATAGGCAAGCCAGCTCCCTTAATATTTCCTTCACTCAGATGATCTATTTTGGTTGAAGTTTTGCATATAGAGATGCACTCACTCTTGACACATTCCCAGAAAATATGCAAATAAGGCTTATAGTCTGTGAAGCCTTTTGTGCCACTGATATTCAATATGTAACATTCCTTCTCCTCACTGCCTGAAGTCTCACTATCTTTTTATATTGATGCCCTCAGAAAAGGGAAAACTTTTAAGAAGTCCTTTGCTTTCATCTCTTACCCTTGACCTTCAGGAACTGTTTTCAGATAGGATCTACCTTGCTTTCCATTTACTTTGCTTTTTTAAGCCCTGTATCTTGATTCCTCTGCTCCTTAACCTTTAGAATTTTGAAGAAAGCTCCCAGGAAAGGCACACATCTGCACAGAGATGACAGCACTGTGCATGCATGTATCAGGAGGATGGTGTGCCTGAACTACACACCCCGCCTTTCCCAGACAAGACTTCGCCCTCTGCTGCCTCTCTGGAACCTCTCACCCGCAGAACCAGCTATGCCCCTGCTCTCTCCCCTCCCACTTTCCCAAACACTTGCAGTCTCAGTTACAAAACAAGATATTTCTGCCCATAAATGCAGGCAAGGTTGCATGGTGGTATCACTTTAGGAAACATAAAACCTATTCTGTACACCCTCATGGAAAGTAATGCTCCCTTCAGCTATTGATAGGACAGAAATTGGCATTTGCAGATGAGAAAAAGAAGCACATTGAATGAAAACAGAGCAAATCCACCACGTATTGAAAAACACACCATTTCTGTACACTTAGACACTCTGGTTGGTCCATTTCCCCCAAAATGTTTCCTGCCCTTTTTCTATTTATTCTCTACTCCACACTACTTCTCTCCATCCCTTCTACAACAGGAACTTGAGGGACCTGAAAGTTAAGGCCCTGCAGGTGTTAAAGGAGTCGCCAGTCATACAGGCTGCCACTCCAGCTACTCTGGAGAATTCAGTACTGAAAACAAAGGAGCATGACCTTTCTGCTTTGGGATATCATTTGCCCCGTGTAATTTTTTTCCAGTTCTGCCAGGAATTTTTCGTAAAAGCCAGTGACAACTGAAGTGATACCTGGAGGGACTCATCTGAAGCCCTGCAATGACGCATCTCTGTTCCTGCCATCTGTACGATAAGAATGAAAACACAGCATTTCTTCATTTTCCCTATGTATGTTGTTCTCCTACAAAAGTGATATTTAAGCTGATTTCCCTTCAACATGCTTCAAACGGAAATCCCCCAGTCACCAACCGACTCGTACTGAGAGAGTAAAACACACAGTGGAAGGTGTGTGTGTTGCCTAGAATTATAGACTGTATTCTTGAGTCAAAGGTTTGTTATTTAGGACTTAGAAATTTATTTTGGATGATCTGCATTTATGTTACTCTCTATCTGATAATTAGATGATTATTTGATAAGTAGATATAATATCTGATAAATAGGTAATTGGTATCTGATTGTTCACCCTGCAGAGCTTCCAGAATGACCGTTTTTAGTGTCAAAAATGAAAACCAATACATGTATGTAGAGCCCTGGTCCATGTAGCCCTGTCCGTATGTCAGAGAAATTGTAGTAAATTTGATGATTTGATTATGCAGTCTCACACTAGGGTGAAAATACTGAACCCAACCCGCTTAACACGGAACTCGCCACCTTTCAAACACAGCATCTCACGTAATGCACCACACTCACCCACCTCCCATACATCCGTCAGCAAATCTGGTGAGATATTCCTAATCACTTTAACTGAAGTGCACATCCTTCTGAGGCTTACTGTCATTGCCCTTACGGTTTCTGGTTCTATTAGATCATCATCCTTTCTCACTGTCTCCCTGGAGTCATCCTGTCTCTAGTTGACTGCTGAAAAATCTTCCCAAAATGCCACTTTTATTATGTGAGCAGCTTCTGAAACCGGTGGCAGGCGGCATAATGCTCCCCAAAGTAGTCCACAGGAGATATCTGTGACCTGCATGTTATATGACATAAGAGACTGAGCATATATAATGAAGGCTACAAATCTAAAATAGGGAGATTATTCTGGATTATCAGGGTAGGCCCAGTCTAATCACACAAGCTCTTAAAAACAGAGACCTTCCTCAGGCTGGATGCAGAAGAAATACAACAGAAGGAAAAGTCCGAGAGATCCACAACTTGAGAAGGACTTCACCACTGTTGCTGGTTCACAGATGAAGGGCACGGTGACAAGGGATAAAGGTGGCTTGAAGGAGCTATCAGCTGACACCCAAGAAGAAAATAGACTTCAGCTCTATGGCCACAAGAAACTGAATTCTGCTAACAGCCTGAATAAGCTAGTGAACAGATCCTCCCCCAAGACCTCCAGCTAAGAAGTCAACCCAGCCACAGCCTTGATTTCAGGCAAAGAAACCAGACTTCTGACCTACAGAACCATGAGATAATAAATGTGTGCTGTTGTAAGTCACTAAGTGTGTGACTGGTTGTTGTGACAGCAAAAGAAGACTACCGCACCAGCTAATCAATCCAAACTCTCCTCCTGCTCTTCAAGACACATCCCAGTCCAGGCCCACTCGACTAACCCCAATCATTTTCCCTCTGCTCCTCAATGCCGGCTCTTGGTTTCTGCCAGGCCAGGCTCAGCTTTGACACAGAGCTTACATTCTTTGGAGAAGGAGAAAAATAACAGTGAGAAATAGCTAAATATTATAAATTCAGAGAGAATGTGGTAGATGCAGAACCTCTTCAAGAAAGAACATGCTGTCCAGCTATGGAAGGTGTGGTCAGCAGGCAGCTCCAGCTCTCAACACTTTCAGGACCTACCTGAGTGGTAGAGAGGCACCCTTCTTATGATCATTCCTTTCCAAGGAAGTTGACATCTGATGACTGAGCAGGGAAGCTGGGAGAGGGAGGCCCAGCTATTTTGGCTCAACACAGACCACTGTGATAAGTGATATCCACCACAGTGCTCCCCCCAGGGCTGGCCAAGGCTTCATCAGACCCACATTGCAGTTTGACTTCTTCCTATGCCAATCCTTCCCCCTGTTTTTTTCACAGATTAATTCCCAATAAACAACTTGGACTCCAAACTCTACTTCAGCATCTGCTTCTGGAGAATCCACCCTGTGACAGAATGGTAAGTACTAATAAGAAAATATGGATGATTTTTCTATAATTCAGTTGTAATTCCAGTTTTGTTCTGGGAGGAAGTTTGTGTAGCTTCCACCTATTCCTCTGCCATATGGGGTCTAACATCCCAATGTAAAAATGGTCAAAGGACCTGAATAGATACTTCTCCAAAGAGGATGTACAGTGGGTCAATAGACATATGAAAAGATGCTCAATGTCACTAATCATCATAGAAATGTAAATTAAAACCATCTCATATCTGTCAGAATGGCTATCATCAATAAATCAACAAAAAACAAGTGCTGGTGAGGAGAAAGAGGAACCCTTTCACGTGGTTGGTGGGAATGCAGATTGGTGCAGCCACTGTAGAAAGCAGTATGGAGAGATCTCAAAAAATTAAAAATGGATCTGTCTTTTCACCCAGCGATCCCACTTCTGGGACTATGTCTGAAGGAACCCAAAACACTAACACTAATTCAAAAGAACAAAAACACTGCTATGTTCATTGCAGCATTATTTATAATCACCAAGATATAGGAGCAGCCCAAGGATCAGCAGATGAGTGGATAAAACAACTATGGGGCATTTACACAATGGAATACTACTTGGCCATAAAAAAGAAGAAAATTTTAGCCTTTGTGACAGTATGGATGGACCTGGAGAACTTATGCTAAGTGAAATAAACCAGTCAGAGAAAGACAAATATCATGTGATTTCACTCACATGTGGAATCTATTAAACAAACTGAACTAACAAACAAAACAGAGACAGACTCATAGATGGAGAGCAGGATGACAGCTAAGGGTGGGGGGAGGTTAAGGCGTGGAGGGATTGAGCAAAAAGAAAAAGGACTCATGGACATGCACAACAGTGCAGTGATTGCAGGGGTGGGTTGTATAAGGGGAGTAAATGGCAATGGGAAAAAATACAATAAAAAAAAGAGAAAGAAAGAAAATAAGGAAGGTTAAAGAGATAATGTCTAGGATAGCAACCTAGAAGAATGAATAGCATAAAAATTATCATGCTACAAAGGGTCAGAAAAGTCAAATAAAATGTTTTAAAAATTATGGCTAAGGTTATATGAAAGAGATATCCTAAAATGCAAGAACAAAGATGAAACTGAAAATCAAAATAGTAAGACTATAAACTGACACAGTATAGGTATGGGAAGTAGTTGGACCTGGAAATAGGAGTTGATAGCTAGGGGATTTGAAAGTGATTCCCACATGGGGTCAGGAGAAAAGAACTTAGGCCCATGTGAAGCAGAAATTGGAGCTGAGACCCTGCAGAAAACTGGGACCCTAAAAGATCTGCATCCTCAGTAGAAGACAGACTGGAAAAACTCAACACATCTTCCAATGAAATGGAGGGAAGCTTGTCCTACTATGAGTTAAAAAAAAGAAATATCCCATAAGAAGCCAAATACCCAAGATTGGCCCACACATGCATTTGGAGTTCCACTTGAACTGTAAGAATTTCCTGTACTTAATAATTTAAGAATTTCCAAGCTGTGAATTCAGGTAAGTAGATCATAAGCTGAAATATCTCTGGATTGCCTCAGAAAAGAACAATACCAGCACAAGATGAGTTTACAAGTTATGACATATGATAGGGAAGTGTCCAGGGTAAGTGAGTGCCAGACAGAATAGATTATGAACTAGGCATAATTAAAATAATGCAAGAGATTAGAAAGGTATAGAAACTACAAGAAAAGACTAAGATACTGAAAAAAGGAAGCCTGACAGATTTGAAAACAAAAACCAAAATAACCCCTAGAATAAAAATTATAATCATTGACCGTGACATTCAATGGTTAGGCTAAACAGCAAATCAAACAGAACTGAAGAGAGAATTAGCAACACAGAAAATGGATCTGGGAACACTTTCCCAGTGATCTCGTGGAGGTGTGACACTCAGATCTCCCTTTAAGGTGTTCTGCTGAGGACAGCTTTATTGACCAATACCCCCAGCTACTGAACCTCAGGATTTCCACTGCGTTCACTCTGACGACTTCCTACTCTCAGGGGTACTAGAGTCAGGTCATTTCCACTCAACATGCAATTCTTCCAATAGGTAACTTCTGCTCAGGAACTCCTCATCAAAACATCCACAGATCTACGCTGCAGTCTAAGCTTCTTCCTAACAAATCCTCCTTCTTTTCTCTCCCTTCATCGTTGTCAGCCTTGCATGATGGACTCACGTCAGCCAGGCACGAAGGCTCTCCCTGTCTATTCCTGTCCCTTCCCTTTTTTTCTTTTATTTCCTAGAGTTAATCTCTTGCATACCTAATCCTGCCTTGGCTTCTGAGTCTAAGAGAAGCCAAACTTACACAAAAATAGTACTAAAATAACTAAGCAATTTAACATTGAATATAGGAGGGAAATAATCAACGTTAGTATATTTAATAATGTTTTTATTGTACAAAAGGCCAAGAGTTTGACAGAAAGTTTGATTAGGTTTTTATATATTGTTAAGAATACATATTTAAAATATAGGGACAAACTCTTTAAGATTACAACTAGAGTCAATTATTGTAAACCCAGAACACAGGAGTAAAGAAAATTTTATTAACCTAATAGATGTATAAAAGAAGAAAAAGCAAAGTAAGAAAAAAAAGTGAGGTAACCAAAAAAAAACAAAAAACAAAAAAACCCCCCACGCACAATTTAAGATGGCAGAACAATCCAGGCAAAGTAATTACAATGAAATACTGAAACTATTATGAGTTTATTAAAAATCAAGCTATATATAACATGAAAACAAGAGAAAGATCCAACGTTAAGATTCCCCCAAAATAGAAACTGAAGTTATGTAGAAACATGTTCTAAGAAAATACTACCTAAAAGGGGGGGGGTTGCATTCTTAATATTAGAACAAAAGAGTTTTAAAGTTTTTTTTTAAAGCATTACAGGAAAAAGGAGGAACATTTCATAACAATAAAAGAAATTTACTAGAAATATCATAATCCTGAGCCTGTAAGCACCTCACAACATAGTCTGAAAATACATAAACGAGAATATGAGGAAAAAATTTCCCAGAGACACGGGTACTCGGAACAGACTGGCAGCTGTCAGAGGGGAGAGAGCACCGAATGAAAGCAGGTGAAGGGATTTGCCAGCGAGCATGCGTGTGTAACCTACAGACACAGACAGCAGTGTGGTGGCGGCCAGAGGGAAGGGGTGTGGCAGCTGGGTGGAGGTGGGCAAGGCGTCGGGGAGGTGATGGGGACATCTGTAACAGTGTCGACAGTAAAAGTGAAGTTAAAACAAACACTATATATCAAGAACTGGCATGACACATCTGAGGTCATACTTGAGAGGAACTCACAACCTTAAATTCATGTATTAAAAGAAAATGAAAGAATAATCTGTCAAGTATCCAGTAAAAAAGTCAGTGTACTATTTAAAAAATAAACTCTCAAAAATGTAAAAACAAAACAATAAAGAAAAGAGAAAGAGTGGATAGGATGGAAGTGGTTATTTATTTTAGACAGAATGGTAAGAAATGGAGAGGCCACTTGGACAAAAATATACAAAAAGAAAAACCTTACGATATTCATAAAATACTTTTTAAACAACAACACTCACATTTTGCTTTCTGCTTTACTGTGGAAGGGCTTACCAGTCTGCGGTTCAGAGCTGGTGTACAGATAGAGTGGGAAACTCAGGCATCTCCTGGTTCATGCACCTTCCTTCAGGGACAAAGTCATAAATGCGGCAAGTGCTGTGAGAACAGACCCCCTGAGGAAAGGATGAGGACAGGCTGTGTGAAGGGCATTCATACTCCTCTCAGTGCTGTCACCCAGTTCCCCCAGCGAGAGTCAGCGTCGGCAACTCGTGCCCGACCCACCCAGCCCTGCACCCCTTGTGGGAAGAGGTTTACCCTGGCTGCTTACCAGCGAGTGGGACCGTCCCTCCTGCTTGCGCCACCACAGGACTCGGGTGCCACTCAGAGGCTTGTGCTTCCCATCCTAAAGTGCATTTGTGTACTCCTTTGCTCTCATACCCTGCTGTTCAGCCCACCCAGAGAACGTTGATTACTCACATTATCCTGACAGATGATTTCCCATCATAGGCACATCATTGTCACTAAAGCAGCTCATCTATCATCACCCAAACTCCCACTATCCTGTAGCTCCACTCATTGGGTCCAACTGTCCACACCTGCCAGCCATTAGAAGACCCACCATGGAACTCCCCACCTCAGTATCCTGCTCGACTTCTATACATAGGACTGATCATCTGGTCATTTTCTTCCTTATTTATTTGATTGTTTCTTTCATATCTTCCACCATGAGAACGTAATCTCCGGGGATTTCCTTTGTCTTTCTTGTTCACCCCATATGCTGGCTCACAGCAGGGCTTAGCACATCAAGGGAACTTAATACACACTTTTGAACAGATGAACTAAGTAATGAATTCATTTCTTTATGTATATCAGGAATCTTGTCTCCATGCGAAGGCCAGAGGGAGGATCATCAGCACTAACGTTCATTCTTTAGTATAACCCTGCCATCTTAAGGATTTGTTAAGTGACTGGAGAGCTAATGCTGGCAGCCCCCTCATGGCCCTCCCTCTCTGCCACAGAGAATTATGCTCCTGCTCTGCTGGCCCCATGCCCAGATTAAAAGGGCTATACTAGATCAATTTTTGCTGGGGCAAGAGACCGCCAGCCAAGGACCGTTTGGAATTCCCCACGGTGGGCAGAAGGCAATGCTTCCCACACAAGCCTACACTGCTCTCGGCAGCGAGTGGTGCTACCCAGGCTGTGTTTGAGCCTGCACTGTGGAACGCACACCTGGGCATTCTCGTGACATCAGCAGCCGGAACTGTTTCTGGTTTAAACCCCAACTCAGGCAAACCTAGGAAATCTACTCACACAGCAAGAAACCTATTGAACCCTGTTCATCGCCGTTTGCAGTCCCTGCCTCCCTGAAGGTTTTCTGCTTGGCATTTCTTACTTCAAAGCTGCCTAAAAGCCCAACAATCAACAACTCAGGGGATCTTGTTCACATTATTTTTGTTTTTGTCAGCAAAGGTGGGTATAGATTCAAAAATAAAATGGTAATTGAGAAAAGACGGCCACGGAATGGAAATGCTATCTTAACCAAAATTTTCCCTGCCAAATGCTCATACTGTGGCAGAAAACTAATTTTACCACTAAATGAATAATCTGGTTGACATTGCTAAAGACTAAATATTAATAGGTAAAACTCGGAATTTCAACCAACTCAGCTTTTACTGACCACCTTAACATCGGTCACAGTAAAGCTTCGAGCTTTGTATATCGTCCTTAAATGTTGCTTCTTCAAGAAAGAAGAAACTTCTCTACCCCTTCCAAGACTAATGTAAGTGACCGTGTTTGTTGTTCTTATAGAATCCTCTGTTGATGCTTGCTAATTTTTATGAATTCCTAGTTCTTCAATAAAATACAAGCTTCTTAAAGAGGAGGATTGTGTCCTGCTTTCCCATTGTGTCCTTGGGGCTTAGCCCAGAATACAATGGGTGCTAAATAAGTGCGCTTGGTTGAATGGATGGATAGATGGACAGAAGGAGTGATGAGTGAACCAGAGTAAGCATTATAGCGGACTCCTTAGGCACCATGCATCACAGTGCCCTTTGATCTTAGGGCTTTTGCATTAGACAATACCTTGAAGTTCAGACTAAGCCCTCTCATTGCATTCCACCTCAAATGTCATTGGCATGTCTTTCTGCTTTCTTCCCAGGGCCTTCTCTGACATTGAAGGTGCCCATTCAGACCACTTGTTGGCACAGACCAGTCTGGAAGAATAGGAGAGGTAACACCCTCAGGGATGCTCAGCCAATGAGGTGAGAGAGCCACTGAATGGACATCCTAGCCTTCTACCCTCGGGAACAATCTGGGCAGGCCTCATCAAGTCTCAGGAGAATCAAGCCCCAGTGCCTACAGCAATGTCCTTGACACCACATTTCCATGCTGTCTTTTACTCTTCTCGCTCCTCATCTGTTTCCTGGGATCAACTCCCAAATAAACCACCTGCCCCCAAAATCCTTGTCTCAGCCTTACTTTCATGGAAACCCAAAGGAAAGTATCATAATGAATCTAATGTGAGACTCTCACCCTGAGAAAGATGTCCAAGGACCTAAATGGTCTAAGACTTGACAGCCTCAGAGAACATACCACATATGGTCCACAGTGAACAAAATAATGACAGAAAGCACTGAACACAGTCCCTAGGTCAGAGCAGATGCCTGGAAAGCTGTTCTCCCCTCTTTCCTAATTAATCCCCATCCTTTCTGTGTTGCTTCCTCCATAAACTGTGTGGTAAACGAATTAAAGACAGTGGCCTCAAAGCTACTCTTATCCCCTTCTACGTAAGTGTCTCAGAAGGTTTCTTACTCTAAAAATGAAGGCTCTTGGTGAGTAACTATATTTGCAAAGAAATCAAGAGAAGAGATCAATAAAAGTTAATCAGCTAATGTTCAGTGTAAAAAATACAAATTATACTCTAGTGTCAGTATTTAGATCTTCTACTTTCACAGAGAGTAATAATTGATTAAATAATAATATTGGTTGACTAAATAAATAAAATCAATAACAATATTATAAGTACTGGAGGAGAGTCTGAGCTGTCAGTCATCCTTACCTGTACAAAGCTTAACTGCTAGATCCACAGAGCTAAATGTAGATGTATTTCCCAGGATAGTCACAGTTAGTCCAGCCTTATAAATCCGAATCTGCAAAATTAGTGCAGACGTTGCCACTTCTCCAGGCTACATTTTCACTTTAGGATTTTACCCAAAGATGTGAGCTATCTTACGGTTTCAGGCATTGAGGATAACCAGATGAAGAGATTCTGGGGACAGAGCATCCTCAAATCAAATCACATAGGTATTCCAGCTGATGGCAAGATCTAAACTTATTCTCTGATGAACATTACTGCCCCTCGAAATACCAATAGTACCATTCATAAAATATGAACAATACTGTAATGTTACTGCCTTTTAAACACAAAGTTAGAAAAGCCTTGGATTATTCACGCATCCAAACTTAAAGTGAGCAAACATCACAGATCCTGCAAACATCTTGTGTCTTAGGAAAGAAATCACAGCATGTGCACAACTCAGACACCACATTTGCAATTCTCAACTACTTTTTCAAACACCTTGTTTCTGCAAAGAGAAAAATCATTCCAAGTCTAGGAATTAGTGGTGTGTGAAATCGGCAACATTTGAATTCTTCACATGTCTAATCTCAACACTATATTTTAAGCAAATTAAACTTAAAACAGAAACCCTAAAAATATTTTGGACAGAATTTATCTACGGTGGTGGCAAAATTGAATTGCAGCCTTACCACTGTCTCTAACAATACACTTGAAGCCCCCAATAAGCACACGGTTAAGTAATGATATTGGGCTTGCATGCAATTGATGCTTTAGGAGGAGCCCTGTATTTGCATCAGCATCAAAGTCATCACTGATAAGCACGCAAAGTGGGCTTGCCATGCAAACATAATGTCAAAACCAACTCTACCTCTTCCTTCCAGCTGTACTGTTATCGTACATCTGCTTTCATAGACACTTTGTGGCCCACTATCATTTATCATTTAGTTCTCTAAATTGTGTAAGTGAGCTAAAAATTATAATAACTATACTTAGCCAATGATGTATTTTGTGATACTATGTTTAGTATTTTATTTTCTATTATTATTACATGAGTTTTTCCCAAGAAGCTCTTTGAATGTTTTCAGAACATTTGTTTTAATTAAATATGGAAAGAATTCTATTGTCAAAATTAACAATTTAATAACATCATACTTGGTATAGGATTCCAATCAATTTTGCCAACTGGACATTCCTAACAGTTAAATATATGCTCTGATCATCTCCAGGATGCATACTTTTATACCCTCAGCATTAGGTTTCCTACTTCAGCAAGGACATAGAAGAAAATAAACTGAAGATTTTCATTTGCATTGGGCAGTCTGCCACTCCAATACCCAGGGATGATTAAACTTTGCTACTGACTCTCCAGTTACAAATGCGGGGCCTAGGGCTCTGAACTTGTTCAATAGCTTGCTCAAGATCACAGTGACAAAAGCAGAACACAGACAAGAGAGTTTGAAAATCACTTGTTAATAATGGCTGCTGCTGATACTGAAGAGAGTTAATGGGATGAAGCCATATGTCTCTCTCTGTCTCACCTCATTGGAATTCAAGGAGGAGATGCTGGGACGCCATGCCGTGACTGGTGTGTACTACATCTTGTTAGAAGATGCTCTGGGAGTTTCCTAGAAAACTTCCTTTGAAACCAGGAGCTAGAGGTTATTAAAACTAATGAGAAATAATATTATTGCCCAAACAGGGAATAGCCAGATCAAGGAATGAAAACAGACATGCAAAATTTGTATTACTATATAACCTTTGGCAGAAAACAGTGGAGCATCCGAGAGCAGGAACAGAGGGTCAGTGTGTGGAGAACAATGAAGTGGGAGTTTGGAAGCTATTTCTTGCCAGACGGTAGTTTAGTTCATGCCTGTCAATGAGTTTCAAACAACCAATTAGAGAAGAGGAGTAAAAACCATCTTTTCTCTAAATTCTTCAGTAATATACATTTAGTACAAATAATGCAGAGGCTAACGTGAACTCTGGGTTTGAAAAATAAGCCTGTTTTTTATAAGCTGCTCCAAGAAAATTTCCTTTAACAACCAAAGTCCCCTCTCTTCAAGGTCAAAAGCCATGTGAAGGATGCTGTGAGTGGCATTTGTAAGCATGCGAAGGAAGTCCTCTCTGGTGACACCGGTTTATGGTTGCAAAGTCCCTGCCAACTGTTGAGAGCCAAAGAGGTACACCAGGAAAGAGACGTGTATGCCCTGTGGTATAAGTCTCCCCATTTGACAGAAATTAATTATCTAGAAAAACAGTATAGTACTTAAATGGCCTGAGGACGGGATTAGATGAAACAAAGATTTCTTCCTGGGGTTGGTGGATGGGGAGATGGGGAATGGATAAGCCACAAAATTCTTGTTCTTCAAGTCTAAAATATTAACAGCAAAAGGAACAAAATATAGGCACACACTGGTTGCCTAGAGTTGCTGTAAACAAGCTGTATCTTAGTGGTTAATATTCCTCAGCCTCTTCAGCCTGCTAGTCTCTTTTCAGCCAGGAGTTTAATTTTAGCTCTGTATTAATTACACATCACAATTACACATAGACATGGGCATGCACACACTCTGTAACAATTATGCTGCTATTGCGGACTCACTCTGGAGCCTGTTCAGGTCACCTCGGCCCCTGCGGACGCGATGCTGTTTACAGTCTAGTACCATACACTCGATTTTCTCTGGAGACAACTGCCCGGAAACAAGCGTCCTCCAAAATGGAACGTCTTTGCCAAGGTTTTCCAGAGGGAACAGATTCCGTATGTCAGATGCTATGCAGTGACCAAAAAAAAAATGTGTATAGGGTGACAAAGTCAAACTTCCTGACAATATAGCTTAAGCCGGTGTGCCTGAGGTGCATGGAGGACTGTACTGTACATGTGGCCACGCCTCGCAAAGGTGATCTGATCCAGAATGCGGTTTTTAGATTGCTCTGGAAATGGATGTTGAAGGCTTTCCTGTCATCGCAGCAGTTTGGGTGATTGCAAAATGGGTTGGGAAACAAAGACTCAGCAGAAATATCTCTGCACTTCCCCCAAGCCCAGCTGCTTGCCCTTGACATCTTGAAACTGGTACTTCAATAAGCTCTTAGCCTCTGAGAGCAGTGCATAAACTGTAAGACCAGAAGCATCTATTTATTAAGCTTGGTCACTAAATTAATCTTTCCCTGTGGCTAGCTATGAAGTGGAGTTAATGAGAATGAAACAGAAGCTGAGCTGGGACATATTTAGCCTTCTGTTGCACCTCAAGGTCTCACTCCCTGACAAAAGAATCAGGACATCTCCCCGCTGACATCAAAAGGGCATGTCGGAGACCTACAGGCAGAGAATCCAGGCAACTTTTACTTCCCACCCCTCTCTCCATATGTTACTGAAAACCTAGCAATATGATTGCTCCAACACAGTGCTGGCCTCCTGGGACTGCACCTTCTCACAAGAGTTGGACTTCTTCAGTTGTAAATCAGTTGAATATTTATTGTATTTACTGTGTCCCTCCCATGTCTCAGTGCTGTGCCATGTGCTGAAGATATGGCAGTGAACGAAGCAAAACCCCTCCTCTCAGAGACCTCACAGTGCAACAGGAGTAACGGACAAAAATACAGTCAAATACATATACATTTTCACGCCGGAATGATGCGCTGATGGCGGCTGTGGGATAAATCACAACATCAGATGGTGTGATCAAGGAAAGCTTCTGTAGGAAGTGTCGTTTCAGCTCTGCCAAGTCCCAGGATAGAGACCCACACTCTCTTAAAAAATCATGAAGGAGGAGAGATGTCCAGAGAGTTCAGTATATCTCTGCTTTGATAAATGCACTTGCGTTTTATCTTCCCAATAACTTCAGGATAGGTATTTATTATTAGGGACACAGCTGTGAAATGGATTCACGTAGTTTGGTCACTGAAACCCCAAGAAGGCCACATGCTATAATGCAAAGAGACACACGCAGATCCAAACTCCCAGCACCCAATGGCTGTGTAATGTTGAGCACATTATTTAATTTCTACATGCCTCAGTTTTCTCATTGGGAAAAGTGGGTTGATACAGAGATTAAATCACAGAGCATGCAAGAATCATCTGGCATAGGTCCTGCCTCACACTAGGTAATCAAAGAGTGTTCATCAGAGTCAACAATTGTGTGCATTCCAAGTGTGAAGCTAAGCCCTTTCCAGACTTTTACAAATGTAACCTTCCCAATAAAATGGATATTATTTCTATCACCATTTTCAAAATGAGGAAGCAGAAGCCAAGAAGACCTAAACAAGTTGCTCCATATGTAAAGCTGGTAAGTGAGAAAGCTGGTACTCAACCCTGGTTTGACTCCTGAGTCAAGCAATTAGCTCACTTCCTTTGCTCAATCTACACAGGGAGTTTCTAACCCCAAGCCAAGTTCCGCCTGTTCAGGTAGCATCAGAAGCCATCCACTTTAATATTCTACTGCCATTTTGCCTTCCTCTGAGAATAACAAAAGCAAAATGCTCCTTTCACTGGTTACCTATCAAGTAAAGCTTACCCATTCACTGGTTTCCTGGTGGAAATAAAAAGGAATGTGTAATATGAAGGCAGGAGTTTGGTGTGGGGAGAGGAAGGAGGAGAATGGTGCCTCTCGTAATCTTGCCTACCAAAAGCACTGGCAACGCAAAAGTAATTTCACTATTACTCTAAGTAAACCACTGGCTACTGCTTTCAAAAGGAAAAAAGGTCACGTGATACATTACAAAGTCAGAACCAGTGTGTATGGACTGAATTACTATTCCTCCCATTAGCATGAATAATCAAGAGTTGACTGTGTGTTCAATCGAAGCCAGCCCCAAGTGAGCCCTAAAATACAGCGATTGCAGGGTTTCCTCCCACTCTTGCCTGGCATAATGGATCCTGAAGGGGAAAGTGTTCAAACAGGCTGAAGCATAATTCTCAGTGTGTGGGTAAATCTGTAAAAAATGTAACATTTTAAAATAGGTAGGAGAAAGGAGCATGGGTGTGTCCTTCTCTGAAACACTAAGAAAAGTCTCTCTTTGGAGGAAGAAAACGAAGCCAGGGTGACAAATGAGGTGTGATTGGTTGATACATAGGGGACTGAGACTATAGACTAATCCAAAATGTTAGCCAAGGGGAGGAGAGGGGAGAAGAAGGGAGGGAAAGGGAGGGGAGGGAAGAGAAGGGAAGGGGAGAGGAGAGAAGAGATGGGAAGAGAAAAGAGCGAACGAAAGAGAGAGGGAAACTGTGGGGATTGTCAGATCTCTGGGATAAGGAATGGCACTATTATGCTTGCATTTTCAGAAGTGGCCCTCCTCTTATCCTAGTTTCTAAAGAAGCCCCCTCTATTCACCCTCTCATTAAAACAGCCTCTCCAGAAAAAGTGCTGAGACCACACAAAGCAGGACATTCATCACTAGGGCAACCCGTGTGCTCAGTGAAAGCTGGCAAGCACAAAGGGCTCGCTTAAGGCTTTGCAGGGAGGCTGGTTCTCTTTGCCTCGGATCATATTTCAGATTTAGCACTGAACTCAGATAGGAAACATATTCTATTTTTTTTGTACTATGAGTACTTATGAAGCATGAAATCATCCTTAATCTAATTTTACTTTTTAAAGCAGGCAACTTCTTGGATAGTATTAAGGACCAAGTTTTTATTTACCAAGACAGGACCACCAGCTACATCCCATCCCATTTTACATGATCCCATTTATACCATCTAAACTTCACTGTGGCTAATTGTCTCCCGGAATGGCCTCAAGCCTAAATCTGCTAGGACCATTCAGACATACTTTTTCCCAGCTTTGCCCCTACCTGTCCCTTCCTTCCCCTCCATCCTCGCCTCCCACAAGTGGCGTCCACTCATCTCCCCGGTCAAAGACCACACACACACACACACACACTCCTCCTCAGGGCTGGCAGAAGCCTACTCATATATAGCTCAAATATAATGTGTGAAATGACACCAGAATCTGGCTACAGCACTATTCACACATATGTATAATACGATTTAAGGCAAGTCATTTTTGTCTTATATATTCCTTTTAAGAACTTTAGGATATCAAAGTTACGAAAGAAATCTTCCTTCCATGGAGGCAAGGGGCAGACTGCCTTATGGTAAAACCATCATAAACTAATTTTCAGTTAGTGTGTGTACCTGATCAACCCTGCTTTATTCTTGGGCATCCTTGAATATTTCTTTCTTTTTCTGGAGATGAAATAAAACTATTCCATTTGGCCAGAATAATAATACTGTATTTCAGCTTTATTTTAATTTGCTATTGACAGAGCTTTTTTCTCAGTCGCTTTCATGAATAACATCTCTTAAGAAATCATCTTTAGCATATTAGAATCTCAAGCAGAAGTTCTATTGTGGACACCTGGGGCAATTTTCTCAGATATAGGACAGACTTCAGCTGGAGTGTGAAATTAGATCTTTTTTTTTTTTTGTCTTTTTCATGTGTTCTGAAGAGTGGGGTGAATTTGTTTTGTACTGTTTCATAAACTATTCTTTCATTTTGTTTTAAATCTATACAAAGCAGCTAAAAAAGAAATTTAAAAAGAAATTCAGCTGAAATACTAGCTCTTTTACATTTACCAGCAAAAAATTAAAGAGATCAGGAAAATGACCAGAGAGAGTTAATAATAACTCTCCCCCCGCCCAAAAAATTAAATTCTGAGTAAGGTGCCAGGGATTTTGAGATTAGTAAAACACAAATTCTGCTCTGTGATGGTCACTCTAGGGGACAGAGTATTTATCCTTCTGGAAAGAGAAGGTAAACATCTCAGGATAGATAATACCTTGTGTCTACTCACATAAACACGAGCTGTTTGAACTCCTCAATAAGTTTCAAAACTCTTAAAGGAGTCCTTGGATCGAAATGCTGGAAAATCACTCTTTAAGGAAATGAGGAAACAGACAGTAGAAACGATGCTTTCAGAAAATTTGACTCTGAAAAGGACAGACATAGAATTATTGTTAGAAGGAAGCTCTGGAGTCAAAGATTGTGTGTATGTGTGTGTGTGCGTGCACACACGTGTTTCAAGGTAGATAGTATTTAAACTTGAGCATGTTTAAATAATAAGGGTTAGGACACATTAAGGAGAGAGATACTATATAGGCAGTGCAGGGTGTAGAGAAAATAAAATCCCTTAGAAAAAATAGAGATTGAGAATTAGATCGGAGAATTAGGTAAGTAAGATTGCTTCTGGTGTTGAGAATACTTTGGATTGCGTGGCAGGAGTTTGAGGAAGATACATTACGGCTGCTAATACGCTCTGTGAATTAGGAAGTGACTCTATGTGCTAAGGAGGAGGGGAGAGGTTGGGGCAGGGGAAAAGTGGAAGTCTGGAGAGAATGTGAAGTATCTGAAAGTGTTCTTAGAGAAAATGTGAGGAACGTGGTGATGAAAATCAGATAGGATTGCCAGGAAGCACTGAAAATCCTGTTGACTAACATTGAAGATCGTACAATTACAGAGGGCCGAATCACTGGCTTAAAATATTATTTTTTACTTTATTGTGAAATATAAATACAGAAAAGTACATAAAATAAATATCTCTAATTAAATATCTTGAAAGTTAATCCATATCTTTACCCTCCTATCATTATTATATGACTATTATTATATTCTTATTATAGACTGTAGAATGCTTTCACTAAATTGACTCATTCACCATGTCATTATTATTATCATGTATTTTAATACTGTTTTAACTGCATAATACATTATCATTTCATATAATAAGTGTACATTTGCCCATGTATTCCTCACTTTCTTTATTCTCCATTCCTTCTTTCATGTAAAGCCTTTCATTTGGGCTTACCCTCCTTTAGTGATGATATGTACTGGTGCAAACACTCCCAATTTTTGTTTGTCTGAATATAATTTTATTTCAATTTTATTTTTTAAAAATTTTTCTCAGGGTATAGAACTCTAACTTAGCAAGTGTTTTCTTCCAGCAATTTGGAGATATCATTCTACTAACTTCTGGCTTTCATTGCTGGTATTGAGAAGTCAACAGAAAGCTGAACAGTTGCTCCTTTGAAAGTATTCTGGCATTTTTCTCTGGCTGCTTCGAATATTTTCTCTTCTTTGGTGTTACGCAGTTTCATGTAAAGTATCTAGGTATAAAGTCATATTTACTCTGTGTAAGATTTGGCTGGTTTTTGAATCTTTAGATGGCTATATTTAATCAGCTCTGCAAAATTCTCAGTCATCATTTCTTGAAATATTTCTTCTACCCCTAATCTCTCTCCCCTCAAATTAAAACTACATTCTACCTTCCTCCATGACCTTCAGTGTCTCCTCTTCAATATTTTTGTCTCTTCATGATTTATTCTACATATTTTTCTCATCCATAGTTTCATTCACCTTCCTATTGGTCCTCTGGATAATTCACATTTAAATCCAAACCGAGTTTAATTTGGGTTACATTTTGTTGTTCATTTCTAAAAGTTATACTTGACTCCTTTTCAAGTAGGTTAGGTCAAGTTTAGACTTTTCTGGGTTTGTGATTATTTCTTTAAGGAAAGTAAGCATAAATGTTTATAATTTGTATCCAATGATTCCAATTTGTGGAGTCTTTGTTCACCTTTTTCTTCTGCTATTCCTAATATTTCCTCCTTGTGATATTCTGATGCCTTGTGTACTTGATTTTATCTTTGACTATATACTTTTCACTCTCCCTGAAAATTCGTGGGGATTCTTTGAAGCTTAACATAAAGTTACCTACCTCCAAATAGGATCTGAATTTACTTTTGCCTAGAAACCAGGGGCACTGCCAGTCTAGAACCACCTTTAGACAAGTTTTTGGCTTGAGGTTTTCCTACACCCCTCAGGTATGTGAACTCGTTTTGTAAATCCGCACAAAGTTTGGCCTATGGCCACAACTTTTCAAAAAGTAATTTCTTTCTTTCTTTTTTTCCCTTTCTTATGTGTAGTTTCAAGGCAACTTTTCCAACAGCTTCTTTCTGACTCATCTTTCCTAGAGAACCTAGTCTTTTGTGATGATGGCATAATGTGAATAGAGTCTCTTATTATTGTAAAATGTGCACCCAATCTGGCCCGGGGCCTTAAAATTATAATCTTTTCCCCTATGAGGCCACCAACAACCAAGTGCAATTTTTCCAACATAGAAAATGCTTTCTGGGCCAACTGGCTTCAGTGTTCATCTTACTTCTTTGAAATACTGGTTTTCCTTAAATATTCATTTGGTAATTCTTTATATCTTTTAAAATTATTTAATGTTTTAAAAGAGATATTTTAAATATCATATCAGCATTTTGCTATTTTCAGCAGGAGAAATTTGCCCAAATAATTTAGTTAACCATTACCAAAGGTGGAAATCATAATATTTCTTCAAGAACACTCATGAGCACAGGTATGGGTATAGAGAAAATGGACATTTTGTTTCACCCTGGACTGCAGTCTTGCCAAGTAAGAATAGTAAGAGTATGTGGCAAGTCAACTTAACGAATTAGTGAAGCAGTGTTTGAAGACTTGAATTATAAAATATGCGCTGGATGAGGAGAGAAGAAAAATATGATAGATATTTGAAACATTGAAACTATTTGATAAACAGAATAGAGGTCTCGGTGAGGTCAAAGAATTGATATATTAGGGACAACTTAGTGAGTGACCTAAAAAGACAGAAAGTTATAGAAAGAGAAAGGTTTATGTATATGGTTTCCAAGATGAAGAAATTTATTGTGACTATGGAAGTGGGCAGCTGAAGTACAGTAGTTGAGAAGGTTATTTTGAAAATGAGGAAGCCAAATATCTCAGAAGGTTTCAAAGTCAGATATGATGAATTCAGAAATAAAAATGGAACAAAAGACCATGTGGGAGACTCAGTGTCTTCAGTGAGAGAATGAATGAGAGTGGTTATTTTAAAAAGTAGATTTCGGGAACAAGGTAAAATATAGAAGGTGGTATAGCAGATAGCATTTCCCTCAAGAGAGCAGGAGCGTTTTCGTGAAGGGGCAGGAGCAGTTACCTGAAACAGCTTTAAGAAGCAAGGTGATACAGATTTTACATCCAATTCTGAGGAATGTCAGAAGTGGGAAATTATGACAAGGTGGATTTGAAGAAATTGTTCTCAGTTTTTATTGTATCACTGTAGATCCCAGTGAGAAGTTGAGATTCTCTTTCCTTTCTTTGAGGATCAAATAAAAATCAAGAGGAGTTCCAGGAAATAGTAGGCCATTTAACATCAAGAAAGTAGCTTTGTTAATGGCCCAGGCAAGTGCTTAATAACCTCTAACATTTGGAGATCTGTAGCATAGCTGGTATGGATAATGTGGTTTACAACAAGTTTCTCTAGGACTAAAGTATGCTACAGACTGTGAACAACAAATGAAAATGCTCAAAGAATTTCCACAGAAGTGATCCAGGAGACCTGAGCTCACCATCAGAGACAGTCACCACACTCACAAGTAAATCAGCACCTTGTGAGCCAATGAGGATAAAGCAGCAGGACCTATAGTAGGTCCTATATGTAGCTTCATAAACTAGAATTAGCAGCATAGAATTTAAAGTAAGAATGCTAGATTTGTTTAAAGAAATAAGAGGTATGAAATAATAATAATAGGATAAGCAGGTATATTTGAAAAAATAAGCAAATAGAACTTCAAATTTAATAACAAAAAGGTAATGAAATTTAAAATTCAATGATGAGCTTAACAGCTGATTATATACAACTAAGAAATTAATGAATCAGAGGTCTGGAGAATTATGCAGACCAGAGCCCAGAGATCCTAAGACATAAGAAAATATGAAAGAGAGTTAAGATAAATGGAGAATAAATTTATGTTAGAATCTCTCATTCTAATCAGAGTTTCAAGAGCAGAGAAGAGATAAAGGAGAGACAATATTCAAAGAGGTTGTGGCTAAGAATTGGTGAGAGGACAGCAAATCCCAAGCAGGAAAATACAAAACACCTGAACTCATTTTATAACAACAAACACCTCAAAATACCAACTAGAAGATTACCTATAAAGAACTACAGCAGAGATAAGAGCACTTTTTTCCCATACAAGACCAAATAGTAAATATTTTATACTTTGTAGGTCTAACAGTTCGTTGCAACTATTGAACTCTGTTGTTTTAGTGCAAAAACACCCATCAACAACACATATAAATCACTGCGGCTGTGTTCCAACAAAAGTTTATGTATAAAAACAGGCAGCAGGGCTGATGTTGTTTATGAGTCATATAGCTTACCCACCTCTGAATTATACGGAATGTCCCTGATTTCTCAATAGCAGCGAGAGGCTAGATTCAAGTCCAAAAGGTGTCCCCCCTTCCCTCCCCAAGGCCCTCTTTGCCGACTCAACCTAAATAACTCTGTTCAGCCTGTGAAACTGGAACTAAGAGAGGTCCTGCTTAGTCTATCTCTCACTGAACTTGGAAGTGCAAGGCAACCCTGCTAATAAATGGGGCCCAATGGACATCAAGTCCTGCCAATCAAAAAGCAGCCCCCCACTTACAATCTTTATGAAAAGTCACCCAATATGACCAAGGTTTAACCAGGTAGCTCACAAGAGGCTATCTAGAATCTGCTTTTAATCTCCTCCAGACTTCACATACCCCCATTCCCAGGCCAAAGAGGGCAAGGCCTGTGAATACACAGATGTTAGGCCATCATTTTCAGAGCAGTTACCTATATTGCATCCAAGAAGCTAAATAACAGACCAGTTAATGGAAAATGGGTTATGACCACGGATTCTGTGAATATCCAAACAGAGTAATGCCCAAAGGCAAATTTATCTCTAGGTGTGCAACTGTGGATACTATGTGAGATGACCAGCAGATAAATAACTTTCTGAGGAATGTCTTTTAATGTCAGTACTCAAAAACAGGGCCAAAAGAGGACAACGAGGACCACAGCCCAAAGTGCATCAGGCTGCACGGGAAAAACAGAAAGCAGTGTCGCGAACACCAACACACCCCGAGGCGCGTGTTCCCCGTTCCAGCAGGGATCCCAGGAGTTGAGGTTAGCATTAATCATTTGTCCTAATTGCTGTCAGTTAACTCTCTGGAGCCCCCTCCAGGCCAAGTCATCTTCCCATGAAATGCGTTGTCTTCCCTTATAATGCATTTTCTGTCTTGCCAGTAACAGAATCTGTGGCTTTGGTGTTCTTTTACAGAAACACTGATCGAATTACCCTTAGACCTTTTCGTGTGTTCTGGGTTACTGGGCAGAATTCCAAAAACAAACGCTGACATTATCCTCAAATACAATACCTAATTTTCCAAGACTGCTCAGAAGTAGATGTTTCTCAGCCCTTTCAGGCTTGGCCATCGATGAAGGCACAGTCCACTCAACATCGTGTTCTCTGGCCACTCCGTTACACAGGTCACACATAATCTCGTAACCTGTAAAGCAGTTCCAGTAAAAGCCCTTTATAGCCTGAGCACTCTCTGCTCTTCACTGGAACTGTTAACAGGCCATGTTTCTCTTAGTGCACGCCCTGCACAGTGCAGACTTGTTTCCCAGCCCTATAAATCTCACTGCGATTTCCATTCATTCAATCCATTCACTTAAGGAACTGCTGCCTATTTAATTAAGTGCTAGGGGAAAAAAATCACATCCTTTTTTCTCCAGTATGTTTCAGTATTTTGCAACATTTTAGAAGTTCTTTCTAGTGGCATCCGGAAAACCTATCATTTAGACTATAAATAAGAGTAAAGACTATGACAATTATGTAGCTCATTGTTCTAATTTGACAGCTAGAGAAACTAAACCTATGGTTTAAATGATTTGTCCAGGATGACAGTGTCAGAATCAAGTAGTTTCCTACCATATCACTCATAGCTTCAAATCTGAATGTTTTTAATTTGCTTTACATTGCCAGGATTCCTATAACTTTCCCTACAAACACTGCTGATTACATGCTTTGCCTGCATATTTACAAAAAGAAAAAAATACATCTTTTTAAAAAATACGTAGGAGTAACAGAAGCTGACAATTGAATATTCACCATGTCAATTTGACTTTCATTTGACCTTGAAGTGTCAGTGTTATTTAATGTGAAGATATCACGAAGATAGCACAGTAGATGCTGCCAAATAAAAAATTTGCTGCAATGAGCTTTTTATGAAATATTGAGGCTAAGCAGAGAAGCAGCGCCTCTGACAAAAATACTCTCAGTCACCCCCCTCACTAAATCACGATGTGGAGGCTGCAGCTTCTCTGGGCTTTCCATCCCCAGCAATGACACCCTGAATGTGCTTCCCAGCAAATGTGCTGCGCTGGGAAGCATCCAAGACCACAAGATGACCTTTGTATTGCAGATTGTGAGATCATCTTCATTCCCATGGGTTTATATTCAAAACAAAGGTTTTGTTTATGTTTAAAATTACATGGTCTTCAAGAACTTTGTGTAAAGGTAAAAAATATCACATGCTGAGCAGGAAAGGAAT
Organism: Micronycteris hirsuta; assembly: GCA_004026765.1. Taxonomy (NCBI): domain Eukaryota; kingdom Metazoa; phylum Chordata; class Mammalia; order Chiroptera; family Phyllostomidae; genus Micronycteris; species Micronycteris hirsuta. Next base: position 101,967 of record PVJI01002286.1, on the reverse strand, counting down.
GAGTGGACTTGCTACAGCTGCATGAGTGTGAGCAGATCTTGGAAGCACGCTCATTCTCTCTACTCTGTTGCAGTGCTAGTCGGTTGCCATTCTTCCCTCAGGTGGAAAATATAACATCACTCTTGTAGAGAAACCCAGTTTACCATTCAGTGGACACCTTTCACCTGCTGCTCAGTGAGGTCAGCCTCATTTAGAGGAAGAAAAGGAAGTCATAACTAGAGATGCTGTAAGGGGACAACCAGGATGTGCTGCTCTGCATAAGGAGTGTGATGGTAGAGACCACCTGAGGGGCTGTCAGCTCTTCATGTGCCACCTGACTGGGCTCTCTATAGCAGATGACATTTACTGAGCAGCCACGAGGGGCTGAGGTCACAGTCACTGTTCTGCTAAAGGACTCAGGGTGAACAGCTGTCTGCAGGGACAGGTTTAGGAGATAAGCGCTATGCTGCATTCCTCCATGGATATAAAAGCCCAAGGTTTCTCCATTCAGTGGCATGGAGCAGCGGTGGAGGTGAAATGAGGCACCCAGTCCAGCTGCAGTTCAAGGGCACTCCCTGATGACACCACAGTAACCTTTAGTTTCATGACTGCACTGGCATTCTGGTCTATTCCTGGCACAATGCTCACTGCTGGCCAGGATTCATTTCTTCCTATTCAGTTCAAGTTGTAGTCACATAATAAAATGCACAGTGACAAGATTTCCAGAGGCCTCTCAGGTGCATTTGTCCTGGCAGGCTGTGAGTTGCTACATTTCTATGTCCAGTGGTTAAAGGAAGGTACCTCTGCTCCCAGACTCCCGTTGGAATCCAAACAGATGCTCTCTACTATTAGTGATTCAGGAGGCAGTTGAAGATCATTTCATTCACTTACACAACAAAATACTTTTAGAGTACCAACTATGTCCCAGGCATTATGCTTGGCCCTGGTTGATACATATATAAATAAGGCATAGCCAGGAGGATCTGAGAAAGAGAGAGGAGTACACATGATACAATACGGTGAGTGCAAGATTGCAGGTAAGTGCAGGTCCCCAGAGAAAGACCATCTAGCCCCGTCTGAAATGGATTAGACTTTCTTAAGAGTCTGGCAAAAATAAATAAAAAGGAGGGGATGGGGATTAAAGGGTGGGCATTATAGGCAAAAGAAAAAATAGAGGCCACGTAAAGGAGCATGAAGCAGAACGCTATGTGCCTGAAGCTGCCATGGACAAGATAGCAGATGTGCATGCATGAGAGGGATGTCAACAACCAGTAGCTGGGAAGTCAGGGAGAGGCCAGGGCAGGGAGAAATTTATGTCTTATGTAAGGAGCCTTATTCTGCAGGCACTGAGGAGCCATTGAAGACTTTCAGTAGGAGAGGGACGGACTCAGTTTGCACTCCTGAAAGCTCCCTCTGGCAGCAGTGTGGATGCAAGGTCTGCTCAGGAGATGAGACTAATGGGAGGGAGAACAGTTAGGAGCTTATTTCAAAAGCTGAGATGAGTCATGAGGGCCCATGTCACGACCCCTCAGAGAGCGGACCACCAACTCTGGAAACCATGAGCACCCCCATTTGTGCATACAGTACAAATCAGCGTTGAATCCACTGTAACAGATCTGCTGTGTGGTGTGGCAAACTTAACCTCGGAGTGTCCTCTGAAAGCAGATGGAAGCCAAGGGAGAAAAGGTGCAGACATTTCATCCACACCCCTCCTCCCTGCCAGTCTCTCCCCAGTTGCCTACATATGCTTCGGCTCCCGTTTCACGAACACCCAGACTAACACACACCTGGCCATGGCCTTGCTTGCTTCTCTTACACAGGGTGGCTCTGCCACATCCGTGTCTGCTGCTCATTTTCCCTGCCTCTGCTTACTTCTGAGGACTTGCTTCTCATCTATCTTGTGGCCACCGTCATTTCTGTCCCTTTCTAAATAAACCTGCCAAGTTGGCCCCTCCACAGCAGCTCAATACTGTGGCTGTTCCAATTCAGCGCAATATATTGCTCAGTGGGCTGAAGAGTAAATTCTAGGTCCATTACAGAGGAAAATGTGTTGTTTCCTACTTTCTAGTAAGATACTCAGACAATGCAGCCCCACAAGGAGGGGGTTTCTAGTTGTGAGCCTTGACAGTCCAGTCCAACTCCTTTAAGTCCTTCTAGGACTGGAAATTGTTTACTCTTCATGCCCTAAGGGTGCTGTCCTTCAAACTTCTCAAATCGCAACTGCTACAACCTACTCAGTCTCCAGTCATCCCCCACCCACTGAGTGGAGCCTGTGCCAAGCTCTCAGGTCCTCACTGGACACCGCTGAGGAGGAGGTCTTCCTGGGCCGCAGACTCGTGGTTGCCAGGTGACAGTCACTGCCACGCTGCCAGCATACATACTCTCCCCTGGTGATAACAGGAGTCTCTTTCTTTTCTACCTTCACTGAAAAACCAAAAAGATATCTACACAATATAATACATCTCAGAAAAAAAAAAAGGAGCTAGCTATTGAAATACACATATGAAAGAATCTCAAAATAATTTTACTGAGTGGAAAGAAAGGCAAAAGTGGACATACTAAATAATCCCACGTTTGTAAAACTCTACTAGCTGCAAATTAGCTTGTGGTAACTGGAATCAGATCAGCCAGGAGCGAGGGAAATAGGCAACTTTTGGGTTTGGCGAATATGTTCATTATCTTGATGGTGGTGATGTATACATATGACAAAATTTATTAAATTTTACATGTTATGAAGAAAAAAGAATAACCAAAAAGATAGAAAACGTGCCTGGGCACATTCTTGTATATTTTTAGTTCTTTTCTCATTTCTCAACTTTAAAGACAGCCAAGAAAACCATGATCTGCATGCTGCCTCCTTCCCTTCCTTACCAAGCAGCCTCGGGGTTGCTTCCCGGAAGCCAGCATGAGGGAGCAGTGGCTGAAACAGGGAGCCTGTGCTTTCCCCTTCTGTCCCAGTGTCGTCCGGACTTACAAGTGCTGCTTTACTTTTATTTTGTTTCCTCAGACTATAAACACCTTGATGGAACTGTAACTGTTTCCCCATCGTCCTCAGTCCTAGTAGAGTGTCTGAAAACCTGTAGTTGTCCAATTTATTTTCGCTGAGTCAATGCACAGTGGCTACTTCCAATGGCACAAGGAAATGACCATTCAGTTGCTCAGTTAGATGTGCCCCAAGGCAGCTGAGGGCTGCACCTTCAGGGTGCCCATGACCTACAGGGTGCAGCTTGCACAGAGAACACTCTGGCTTGGAGGTCAGTATTTTTCTTTCCAGGAGAGTTGTGATCCTAGGCAGGTGTCCCTGAATAGCAGGTGTTTTTTTTTTTTTTTTTAATGAATCAAAAGAACAGAAAATTCCGCACAGCTTCTGGAAAGTAAGAACAAGTGCACCCCCTAACAAGAAGTGAGCGTGCACCCTGGAGAGATAGCATCCATGGTGATTTTAAGTGACAAGACTTGGGCTGATGCTGCACAAAATCACAAAAGGCAATTTGCTTTCTTGCCCTCCCTTCTCCTTACTGGCACCATTCCCATCGCAGTTCCTGCCAGGGGGCTCACAACACTGGAGAACATTCATAGCAACATGGAACTTGTGGGGAGGTCAGGACTGTCAGGTCACGTCAGGCCTGGCGTGAGGCCAAGCACGTGGACCTGGATGAGGGGACTATCCCAGCTGCACACAGAGAGACCCCACGGTGTCCAAAGGGCACAGTTAACTTTAGGCATGATTTAGACCGCAACTGGCATCAATTCAAATCTAGCACATGGGGGAAACTGATGTCTGGCATGGCATAGTGAAGGGCTCTGCTGACCCCCTCCTCAGTGAAAGTGGTGAAAATTATTAAAATAAATAAACAACCATTTAAATCCTCCAGAAATGGCCCTAAGAGCAAACAGTAAATGAAATATCTATTTAAGAAAACTGATGGAAATTCAGTTAAAAACAGTGATGTTCCTGAAAACCCTTCCCCCCCATTGTCCCCTCCCACCTCCCCCCTGGATACTGTCAGTTTGTTCTTAGTTTCAATGTCTCTGTTTATATGTTACCTGCTGGTCTGTTTTGTTGATGAACAACAATAAAGAAAAAAAAAAGGACAAAAATGATGAGAGTCTGTGGAATCTGCTCCCCACTCTCAGCACAGCAAGGTGAAGACGCCATGCCGGATGGCTGCAGTCCAGAGCACAGGGCTCCCTCTCCCGCCAGCTCTGGGGCAGAAGGCCTTCTTTCCTGGAGAAGTAGGACTTCGGCATTTCTCAACCTGCCCCAGAATTAAGTCCCAGGTTAATGCAATAGAGAGGTGGAGGCTTCTTTCGTCTGCCCAGCCCCCACTTGAGGGTCAGCCTTGAGTGCATAGGGCAAGTACTAGGGGGACCTGGTTGCCCTCGTCGTGGCTCATGACGCAGTGGTCCGTGCTAGCACAGACAGACCAAGAGGACTTCCGACTGCTGCCTCTACCCTCCACTGAGCACTGAGCTCCTAGAACAAGGTTGTCACACACATTTGGTATCGCCCCTACGCCCACCTCTAGGGTCCTGATTCAGACATTTTTGCCTAGGAGGAGAAGCATATTATAAAACAGATAGCTCCTAATCTCTTCCCAAAGGAACTGACTTTATTTGCAATGGAGAATGGAGAAATTCAAATCTAAGAAGCTCTCAAGAACAGTGGAGGCTGTGGTGAAAGGTAATTGAGAGGTTTACAGGTTTGACAAAGATATAGCCTAGATTGTAGGCCAGCTAGCTTACAGGAAGGGGAGTAGAAGAGAGCAGGGGACCAGAACAAAGAGCAAACATGGACCTCAGAAACTATTCCATCAAAGGAGCCACAATTTGATTGGATTCGTTTGTATCTAAAATTTCCAGTCTCCACTCTTACCCCACCCCTGCCAATATTATGAAACATGCAAATAGGAAAATATGACCCATATACAGGGGAAAAATACTGGCAACACAAATTGCCTGTGAGAGCAAGTGAACAATGGATTTAACAAAAAATAATCTCAAAATAGCCATCATAAATATCTTCACAGAACTAAAGGGAAATATGGTTACAAAAGCAAAGGGTGTTTGCACCAAACAGAGAATATCAATAAAAAGATCAAAATTATAAAAATGAAACAAATGGAAATTCTGGAATTGAAAAAATATAATAGCTGTCTAAAAATATATAGAAAATCCACGACAAGGACTAAAATCTTGAAAGCGGCCAGAAGAAATGAGTGTCCTGTACCCAGGAATCCCTAGGGCAGTAACAGCTGACTTTGGAAGAAGCAATGTAAGCCAGAAGGCAGAGGGCCAATATACCCAGCGTGTTCAAAGAAAAGAGAAACTATCAACCAAGGACCCCACTTATATCCAGCAAAGCTATTTTTCAGAACCAAAGGTAACTGAAGATTTCCCCAGATAAACAAAAAACTGAGAGAATTTATTGCTAGCAGACTCACTTATAAGAAATACTAAAGAAAGTTCTTTAGGATAAAAGCAACTGACCTGGGACAATTCAAACACACACACACAGAACACCAGTAAAGGTAATTCTGTAGTTATAAAAAAAAATGTTTTTAAAATCTCTCCTAAAATTATAAAACAGTCTCCTCTTGCCAATTCCACTCCAGACATAGCAGCCTCCTCACTTGTCTCCAAATACATCAAACATGCTCCTACCCCAGGACCTCCATACTTGTTTCCTGAGCTTGGGAGGCTCTTGCACCAGATATCTGCGTAACTACTCCCCTCATTTCCTTCAGACCTCTGCTCAAATGTCAACTTAATAGACAGGTCTTTCTGGATCAGTCCATACAAAAGAGCAAGTCTCCACCACCAGCGTGGCTCATCCTAACCCCCTCTCCTGCTTTCTCTTTCTCCATAGTACTCATTACTCTGTATGTACTTGTTTGTTTGGTAATCACCTCTCCTTAATAGAATGTAAACTCTGGGAGGACACAGGCTTGGGGATTTAGCTATTTTATCCCTGTTGCCTAGTACAGTCTAGACTACAGTACCTGCTCAATAAAATATTATTGAATGAATAAACAAACCAGGATTCCGCAGCCACAATTGAGCCTTGGAATCCTATGTGTCTGTGAGTGTACCTATATTATGATTGGGACTCAATAAGACTGAAGCTGATGATCGCATCCATAAGAGTACCACACTCTGTCCCCTTCCTGCCTGTCTCATTGCTATCCCATAGGCATTGCTTTCAGTTGACTTACATTGAACCCCTGATAAAATAACTAAGTTATTTATTTGCTAGATTTAAGGTACAATTCACTTTAGATTACTATGCACTTTTTTGTAATCAGTAAGGATCTACTGAGTGTATAAGATATATGTTTAGTATAGTATTGTGCCAAGAGCTTTGGAACTACAGATATTAGAATAAAGATGAAGTTTATAATTTCATTTACAATGCCCAGAAAGGACAGTTGGATATTTAAAGGCCTTCAAAACTCAAAGAAATTAAATTATGGTCAAATCAGAGGTAGTGAAAGTTATATCTATAGATGAGAGGTCTTATCCCCACCCCAGTGGCAGGCTAGAGCTGACTTATTATACCAGCTCCTGAAAGCCAATTGATTTTTCACAACTTTTGCAAGACAGTTGTTAAATACAACCATTCTAAAAATGAAATTAATTTAACTTCAGTTAAATAAATACTATTAAAAACAAAGGTAGTAAAAATACATAAAATCATCACTTTCTTTCATTTTATTGCATCTTACTACCATTTATGCTCTCAAAGTTATTTATGTCTACAATTATAACAGTAATACCATATTATAGTGAGCTACTGAACATCTCTTCCAAACCCCACACTCTATGACATGGCACTAAAGGCCTGAAATCTGCCATAGTGAGAGTATTTATCCATGCAAATCAGTAAATCACTATGAAACAGGGCTTAATTTATTGTTTTGTTAATTGTCAAGCTTAGGAAAGTGATGGAGGATATGTTAGCTGTTTTGATTAAAATTAAATTGACATGTCTGCAGCTGTTACATTGTGGAAACTCAAAATGTTCTTCCAGTATTTGAAATCTATTACCTGAGTCAGCAAAAAAGTAGCTCAGAAAATGACAAACGAGCAAAATTCCAAAATACATCTTTGTTGTCTCATTTAATTCATGTCATAACATGACATTCATGTCCTATACCTGCTCGTCATTTGTAATCATAGTTGATGAGGAATACAAATGTTTGGCAGAAATCAATGAAAACAGTCTAAATATCAATATATGGAATTCATAACAGAGAATATTATTACTTATACATAATGTACTACATATCCTTTATATCAAAAGAAAATGATAATAAACTTATGTATGTACAAATTTGTATATTTTTTTCAGCAAGCTTGTTGCTAAGTGTTTCCAGCACACTATTTTCTACCTGACACCTCTCACCTATATTATAATTAAGTAAATTAACTCACTTTGAGGGACATAATAAGAAATATACGAGGTCTGTTCAGAAAAATCCATCCACTATTAATATAATGAGAACGGTTTGAGCGACATCGATGTAACCTGGCAGCCAAGGAGAGTGGACTGGATTGCACATGTGTGAACAATGATGACTTCACTGAACTAGTTAGTGGTGGTGGCAGATGCCGTTGAGTGAGCATGCGTAGTGAGTGGCCATCACATTCAAAATGATTGAGTGAGTAGAGCAATGAATCTGCATTAGATTTTGCATTGAGTTTCAATATTCCTCTGCAGAAGTATGATCCAGAAGGCTGCAGCTATGGGCAACTGGTGATTGGCAGCTTCATCAAGACAACATGCCTGCTCATGTGTCACATATGGTGCAGAGTTTTTTGATGAAACATCAAATCACCAGGTGACTCAGCCCCCCTACAGTGCAGATTTGGTGCCCTGTAACTTCTGGCTTTTCCCACTAAAATCAGCTTTGAGAGGGAAGAGATTTCAGACCATTGATGAGATTCAGGAAACTATTATGGGGCAGCTGATGTTGATTGGAAGAACTGTGTGAGGTCCCAAGGTGCCTACTTTGAAGGGGACTGAGGCGTCATTGTTCTGTGTACAATGTTTCTTGTATCTTGTACATTCAATAAATGTTTCTATTTTTCATATTACATGGCTGCATACTTTCTGGACAGGCCTCATATACTCAGTCTCTGCCCTGAGTTCCTGGCACAGAGCTCTGAAACCTTGGTAATTTCCTGAAGGATGGGAGTGGTATGAACATCTCGTGTTATTATATTTGCTCTTCACCCCAGCTTCCTGACACAAGACCTTCTAAGACCCTTGAATCTCTGGAATGTCAAGAGAATCTTTTTGTATGGTCATGAGATGACTGGTGGCCAAAGTCCTTGGACAGCTTCAGGATGCGGGCCTACTTCCCAGAAAAACCAAGGCATGCTTAGAGGGTTGGAACTTTCAGTTCAACTCCCTGACCTCTGCAGAAGAGAGAGGGGCTGGAGATTGACTTGATCACCAATGGTCAATGACTTAATCAACTGTGCCTACATAATGAAGCCACCATAAGCACTCTAAACAATGGAGTTTGGAGAGTTTTCAGCCTGGTTTCCCTCCAATTCCAAGGGACAAAACTCCTGTACTCAAAACCCTTCTGGACTTTGCTCTGTGTATCTCTTCATCTGGCTGTTCATCTGTATTCCTTGTTATATCCTTTACAACAAATGAGTAAACGTAAATGTTTCCCTTAGTTCTATAAGCCATTATAGCAAATTATTGAAGCTGAGGAGCAGTTCAGTATAGGGTGAGTAACCTATAGACAATTTATACCTGGGTATTCAGAAAAGTACAGATGACAACCTGGGACTTGCAATTTGTGGGGACAGGTATGTGGGACTGAGCCCTTAACCTGAGGAGTCTGCACCAACTCCAGGAAGTCAGTGTCATAATAAATCAAATGATAGATTATAGGATATTCAATTGGTGTCTGCGTGCAACCGGAGAATCGCTTGGTGTAATTCCAACACATTTGGTGTCAGAAATGTGATGAGTAGAGGAAGAGTCTTCCTTTACTTTGTAACTGACTTTACACAAAACCTTGTATGTGAGACACTTTCTAATCTACATTTATGAATCTACATAGAATTTTATACAGAAATATATCATAGGATTATCCACATAGCAAGAATGTGAATAGTTTGGAGTCTACATATGACTAAATTAACTTAAGTGACAGTAATACATTTGCATGTGCTAATAACCTTTTCCACTTAGATTTGTAAAGACTCCTTTCTGTACTACAATAACAGTAACTACAAAATAAGATAGTGTATGATTTTCTTACAATTTACATTTTTATATTCCTGCACTGGAAGTGCACGCTGCCTTACACAGAGGCATAGTCAGCACAGTGAGGGTCAGTGTGTAAATCAAGAAGCAGGTGCCTGAGCATCTCTGGATGCTTGTGTCTCTGCAAGGACACTATCGTGAAACAGAGTTTGCTTACTATGAAAAGGCAATAGAGCACGACATTGTACCTTTGACAAGACTTTTCAAACATCTGTCATTAAATGTTTCAATTTATATAATTATCCTGCCAAAGCAATTTTATTTATTTTTGTAAGTTCAGAAAACATTCACATGTTTTTATTCATTTTAGAGTAAAATGGCATGAAACATTTTGTCTATCTTCCAATATTTAAAAATAAAACTAAAAATCTTCTGATCTAGTTTATTGCATATGCTTTATTTAAAACTACTTAAATGTGCACTTTGAGGTCCCTTCCTGACAGACCCACATCAATTGAACAACCTATAGACAAAGTTCTTCTATATATTGATACTTTGGGAGGCACTCTGAGAAATAAGACTGTTCAGGAATTAGTCCTCCCTTATTATCTATACAGCTTATCTAGGTTCAGTGACTCACTGGCCAGACATCCTGTCCACAGCTGGTTCATAACAATTATCCACTGACTGGTTGATTCAGTCCAGCATGTTGGCTGGCTGGAGTGTACCGGGCCGGCATGATTTCCCTCAAAGGAAGGTTTCTGGTTGAATTTTCCAAAAACTGGAAAGCATTGTCCTGTAAAGCACTGTGTGTGCCTGGAGTTTATTTCCTCTACCATTTTCACAAAGCCTGTGTCTGCTAGACTTCCAGGCACCAAGGGCACAATATCTTTCCAGGCTTTCTGCGTCTCTCCAACTATTGCAGAGATGAGCCTGGCTCTGGAATGTCTCTTCTTGTGTATCGCCATGATGACAACCAGCAGAAAAGGGAGAAATTAAGTCAGTCAATCAGCTGATTTTTTTTTGTTTTGTTTTGTTTTGTCTTGTTTTGTTTTTTACATAACCCCAACAGCTTAGGCAGATTTTCTTTCTCCTGCCTTGGCCGATTGGAGACTGTCAATAAAGATTTTGCTAAATATGAGATTGAGGATTATAGAAGTGACTAGCTTTAATATGACTGTGAAAGTCTAGCTAAAATGAAACACTACAAACAGTGTATAAATAAAAATAACACAAAAATGATTACTATAGGCAGTGCAATGAGGAAGAGAAAGATCAAAAGATTGAAGGCACAATTTTGCTTGCAGTCTTCCACGTGACCTCTTTGTAAAAGACCGTCGGCTCATCTTCCATGGCGGCTGTTTGACTGTCAAGACGATGATCTAACAAGAGGACTACCAACCTGATCTGCTCACCCTGAGCCCAAAATCTTGCCTTCACTCACAGCTGTCCAACAGGTTTGAGCATCTATTGCTAATCTGAAAGGAATTCTTAATGTGAGTCTCTAAAAATTAAAAAAAAAGCTTTGCTGAGAAAAAATTAACACGAAGGAACAAGAAAAAGTTAACTATAGATTAGATTAATGATAATAATAACTGCAGTGATTAATTGTAGGTATCAACTTGACTGGGCCATGAGGTGCCAAGATATGAGGCCAAATGTCATTCTGGATATTTATGTATGGGTGTTTTGGGATGACATCGACATGTTAACCAGTGATCTGAAGTAAGCAGATCGTCCTCCCCAATGTGGGTGGTTCCAATCAGTTGAAGGCTTGAATAGAACAAAAGACTGGCATTCCCTTGAGTAAAAGAGAGCTCTCCTGTTTGATGGCCTTCCAATTAGAACTTCAGCTCTTCCTAGTTCTATAGTAACTTCTGGCCTTCAGGCTTTTACTACAGATTTGGACTCACCAGCCTCTATAACTGCATGAAACAATTCCTTATATTAAACACCTCTCTCTTTCTCCTCTCTTGATAGATAGATAGGGAGGGAGGGAGGGAGGGAGATAGACAGAAACATAGATAGACCCTGTTTCTCTGGAGAGGCCTGACTAATACAATGTCTGTAATATACTGAGCACTGACTGTGTGCCCACAACTATGCTATAGTCATTAACTCTATCATCTCATTTAATTTGCCCAACCCTATGTATTGGGTTTCACTCATTATGCCCATTTTACACATTATGAAACTAATTCAAAGTAGATAAACTGCATTTAATTTCAGTGAACTAATTAGTATTAGAGCCAGGGCCTGAAAATAAATGCATTGCTCTCAATGTTTTATTTTTATGCATTTATTATTATCTTATTTTTTATTGTAGCATAAATTATTAGTGCTCAGCAAAGGTCTACATGCTTCTCTACATTTCCCAGCCTTCCTTTCAATTAAATTGGGCCATGTGAATAGTGCTGCTCAATGAAATATGTGTGGATGTGACATGGGACCTTATGGAGTAGGCAATTAAGAGCTGATATGCCACCTTCATTTTTCTTCCCATGCCCGTTCAACCCTGGAGGGCACCTGTTCCAGCTGGCATAGTTACAAGATGAAAGCAGCCAAGGTCGCTGAGTCATCTTTTGGATGACAGCCACACACAAAAACCATCTAAGCCACATAAAACTGAGTATGAAATCAACTTTTACTGGGTCAAGCCACTGATATTTTAGTGTTGTTTATTACCACAGCATATGGTACACCTATTAAACTCTGATTTATACCTATATGAAATATCAAAAATTATAGGCAATGGAAACAAATTATGAATTTATGTATATAATGTAGCCCAGCAAGGTTTTGGAACCAGGTTACCTAATTCAAAGCCCAGTTCCACTAGGATTAGGACTTGGACAAGGGGCTGAGCTGGGATGAGTTACTCAGCCACTCTGTGCTTCTCATGTAAAAGGGGGGTTGTTATAATAGGGGGTTGTAATGATCAGGTGAGTACATATGGGCACAACTCAAAGACATTGTGGGTTCGGTTCCAGCCCACTACAAGAAAGCGAATATCTCAATAAAGCAAGTTGTAATCCTTTTGCTGGCAGAAGATCTTGCCTTCAAATTGTAAAAAATGGAACATCCGTGAAGCACAATAAAGCAAAGAGCCATAGAATGAGGTGTGCCAGTGTACTTAAAGCCATATGTTGGCATATATTAAGAGTATAAAATATGAACTATGTATGTAAACAATAATTTACATTTGCCAATGTAAAACAAATTTTCACTATCATTCACTCATGTTCATTAAACAAGCAACAAGCAGATTTAATAAAACCATGCAGCCAAAACTGAACTAGATTCTGGGGATACAAAGATGAATGAAACATGCTTCTGTTTGATAACATTTACAACTTAATAGAGGAGCCATGTGATTAATGTTACATTCCAATGAGCATCATAAAGAACCATTTTCTGAATTTCACAACTATGTCTTGGTAAAAAAATATTTCATTTCTAGTTCCTTCTGGAATGCAATTTGAGAATTTCTGACATGAGTAACCCAGACTATAGTGCTGGCGTGGTAGAAGGGACATGTCTTCACCTTCCCCACTTTGGTTTCATCTGTCTCCAAATCATGCTCTAGGCTGTCTCTTAGAACATAGGTCTGATTAAATAATGCTACTACCACTTGAAAAATCTTTGAAATATCTCACTTCCCTATAGAATAAGTATTGGAGAGTAGCAAGACTCATCTGTAGAATTAAATACCTGCCGCTAACATCCTCTCACGTAGAAGGAGATGGGTGAGATGTCATAGAGAGAACTAGACTAGAAACCCTGAAGAGAGGCCTACATTCTGCCTCTTACTGTCTTTTTAGCCTGGGATGAGAATCCGAACTTCTCTAGATCTGTTTCCCCATCTATAAAAAGGATACGTTACCTACTCTTACATTTAACAAGGTTTCTAAGAGAGTCAGGTGACAGCATAAATGTGAAAGTGATTGATGATTTGTAAACTATAAAGAACTATATATAACATATATGTGTATATATAATATGTATCATTTTGCATGCATGTATGTATGTATATGTATACGTGGCAATGCTTCTAAAACTTTAGGGTGGGAAGGATATTCCTCTTGGAATGTTGGTACGTACATATTCATGCAAGTGCCTTCCTCAGAGGTCTTAACTCAGTAAGTCCAGGATAAAGACAGGTAATTTGATTTTTTTTTCTGGACACACCAAGTGATTCTGAGGCAGGTATTCCATAGACCACACTTAGAAAAATACTGATGTGAAAAGTCATAAAGTCCAGAAGACAGACTCCTAACAAATGTAAATATTTTTTGGCCCAACAAAAATATATATGGTCATATCTATTTTTCTATTTTTATCAAAGTTCTAGAAATGGAAATTGTCAGACTACTAGCAAACTAGAAATTGATATATTTATTGAGAGATCCAGAAAGCTTCATAGGCTTTCATCTCATTTTAGGCTTTGGAAAAAGTAAAAATATATAGTTTTAATCCAAATTTAACGATAAAAAGGCTGAGATTTGGATGTTATAGAAACCAAGTTCAAATCTCTGGTGCCATCTGGAATGGAACTTGAGAACTTTTAAACTCTGAGTATTAAACCCATAGACTTTCCATTTTTCATGGCTGCCTTTTAGATGGAATCAGAATTGGCCAGAAGCCAGGCTTTGTGGAAGCTTTTGAGGTGTAAAGGTGGCTATTATCCGTCCTGATGAGCTTCAACTCACAAATCAATATTTTTCCATTACCAGCTCTGCCTCCAGACATTGTTGAATCTGAAACATTGAAAATATAACCTTTCTTGTAGTTCTTCCTCATCTCCATATTGACTGCCTGACCTAAGGCGGCTCACGTATGGTGGAATGAAGGCTCCGGCTATCCCTGAGAGAGCTGGCTGCACCAAAGAGTAAGAGACTAATGGCAATAAAACTCAAAGTCACTTCCTATTAGAAATTCGAAATAAAGCTTCATTCTATCTGGACAGTGAGAAATGTAAATAAGGAGTTGGATAAATATATATGTATTTCTTATAGACATTTATTAAAAACCCTTTGGCAAAAACAAAATTAAGCAATATCAAGGTCTCACATTGCTTGCCAATCAATTAGCTTGCTTTTCTTTTTTTTTTGTTTTTTGTTTTTAAACTACTAATAAAATAAATGAAAAAGAATCATAAAATTTTCTTACCAAAATACACAGAAGTCTTAGTACAAAGACAGAACTACCTCTCAGACCTAGTTTATCTTAATATTGCAATTAATAGCTATAATAAAGCACTCTAAAATTCAGAGGTGCATGATGATATAAAGAATCGTTTTAATATATAAAATAACAAGCCAAGATAGTTTGAAGTGCAAATAAACCTTTGTTTTACCTAATGGAAGCATTTATATTTTTATTTACTCCTTGGTGTCTGCTTGAAGCTATGTGGTTACAATGCATTAACAGAAAAACTTTTAGGAAATGAAGCAAAGTAGTAAAAAAGAAAATACAGAGAAATATTTCAAATAGAGGGGAAAATCTTGTACACCATTCTATAGCCTACTAGCCACAGATTTAAAAAGAAACCTGTAACAGATGTGCAGCAGCAAATGAGAGAAACTTTCACTTGCACTAATCTGAGCTAACAGCTGTTATTGGGGCTGACTCTAGAATACTTCTGCCATCACTTTCAAAAACCAGCTTTTCAAACTGGAAAGGGGAATTTGCAAATATAAGAGGGAACCTTTAGGGATATAAATTTGGCTGTTATCATTCCTGAAGTTCATCACTGTTTAAATTCACAATCAATATCTTTCCATTATCAGTTCTGCCTTCAGGCATTTTTATATGGAAGCTTGAAAATATCACTTCTACTGTGGTTATTGCTCTTCACTGTATTACCACATGTTTGGAGGAACTCATATGGAAGTTTGAAATTCTCGTGCTGCAGATAAACTTCAAATGAATATATCTCAACATGTGCATGTTCTGGTGACTCAACCGAAGGGCACTACATAATACAATGATAAATAAATAGCACAGGCTTTACACTCAGATGGTCCAGATTTAAACACCACCCTTACCACTTTGTGACCCTGGACAAATTATGTAAGCTCTTTGAGCTTCTACTTCCTTCTCTGTCAAATGGGGATAATAATAGTACCTACCACCATCAAGGATATTTTGAGAATTAAAAATAATAAATATACACAAGTATATATACATATATATATATGTATATTCGATTATGTGAGGTATAGGCATATACGTGCATGCATGTATGTGTGTGTATGGCTTAGAGCCACGCCTTTCACATCATACACATTCTTTAAGTGTTAAATGCTGTTGTTGTTGTTATTTGTTATTATTGTCATTACAAAGCTACTATACAACTTAACCTACAAACCAGACTGGGCACTGCTTAACTCAAAATCTGTGTCTGTAAAACTTAACTCATGAGAAAAGTCCAACTGAACGTATTTCTTTTTTTTTTTTTGCTGAGAATTATTTCTGAAGCAGTTCCATTCACTGGACTGCCTGTGTGATGCTGTGGACACACATGGAGGACATGCCCATGATTCATCTCAAAGCTTGTTTGCTCAGATTCACTTCTCAGTCACCGGTCACTTAGAGCACATCAAAGATTTCTACAACTTCACATTCAATTTGTGGCAGCCATGGGATTTGGTTGGGTTAATTACTTTAATGATACATTTCAATGTGTGTTATCCAGTATTTAAACCTAAGGTAGGATTAGTAGCTGCACTGCTCGGGGGGGCTCTACTGAGCCTGGGGCCAAGACTTTTCAGTCTCCAAGTGGACTTGGCAGTTAACATGGTGGAGGGAGGTGTGGTTTTCCAAGTGGGAGAGACTGTGTTTTTAACCATTTTTTCTAGTATCCAAAGGGCCATATTCTCTTACCATTAGTAATATAATTTCATTTTGTCTTCATTAAAAAAGATACAGTTCGTATATAAAGATTGCTACAGAATCATTATTCTTCCATTTTGCCTTAAAAAAAATACCAGTTCTTCTTTTTCTGACATTGCTCCAAATAGTTCTTCTAACTCTTCCCTTTTTCATCTATCAGACATAGATTTTTTCCAGATCTTAATGGAATGAAAATTAAGAGGTCCACATTGTGTGTGTGTGTGTGTGTAAAACTGACCTTTTAGCTCTTTACCTTGATAAAATACGTTTTCAGACACAAACATATTCAGGAGTATCAGCTCTAGCTTGGAAAGAAATAAGGTTTTTCATTACCTCCTTCTGGGTCCACAGGGAAAGAACTAAGTGTAAGCTTTTACAGAGATTACCAAATATGTGAATTCTTGTACTACTTTTTACATTTTTCAGAAACTCGACAGCAAAATTATACAACTAAGAATTTTGAAGAGGTAGGCCAATATCTTTAAATTGATCATGGTCTTGGAGCTAAAATCCTAACCATGGCTCTTAATGTGCCTTGTCATAGATATTTCAATAATTCATTAGTTTTAGTTGATTAACAAAAAGCAACTGAAATGTGCTGGATAGTAGAATAATAAAGCGACTGAGAGCAATCTTTCTGCCAGATGAATATGCCTCACAGAAGGCTTAACTGTTACATACCTACAGTTTCAGCTGTTTGAGAGTTCTGATAATAGCCTGAAATTTAAAAATTCAGCTGCCAACACTAAGCTGTCAGCTTTCAAAATGCTTTACAGAATGCTTGTCCCTTAGGGCATAAATTCCAAGAGCAATGGAGCTGCCCTACAACTTGACAGCTTATCCTCGTTCTGGAAGAGACTTGCATCTGTGCAAATCTAGGAAATGTAACTGCAGCTCTAAGATGAGGAGCTGTGATTAGAGCACAACCTCTCAAAAAATAGCACAGGCCGATTTGGATGCTAGATATTCACAGGGCTTATGAGGTCTCTGGAAAAGAAGCTTACTCCAGCTACACTAGCTGGATCGCCACTGGACCAAAAGCATTTATGCACTGCTTTGGCCAAGATTCTCAAGGTGGAAAATGATATCCTGAGACCACTCCTTCCACGTCTGGTGACCCTGCTAAGTAGAAGCAATCTCCCCAATTACAACTGGAATTTCTCATCAAGCATTGCATAACCCCTATCATTTCATCTTCCTAAAATAAATTATTCACATCGTTTGGGGAGTCATCTGGGAGCTGCAGGTCAAATGCCCCATTTGCTGCTAAATGACGATTAACATTTTTCCTTTTTCTTGTTTTTTTGATACATTAACTGTTTACACAGCATACTGCTTAGATATAACACATTTTCCTCAGTGCAGTGTTCCTATGAAAAAGCAAATCTTTATTATCTTTTGATTCCCCAAGATCAAGTTAAGGATTATCAGTAACCCTAAAAAAAAAGTAGAGTACCATCCTCAAAAAATTAACATCATATAACAAAAAATTCTCACCTGATACTACCCCACCAAAGTCTTGAATATATAAAATGGCTATTCTATGCAGACAGTGTAGTATAATAGAAAGTGGTCTGATTGGGGTTGGTACCCCAGCTCCTCCATTTCCTAACTGTGTGAAAGAGGAGAATTATTTCCATCTCTTAGCAGAACTGCTATCCTCTCTATCATGAAAATATTGTTTTGAGAACCATTGTAAACTTTAAGTTAACTAATACATAGTGTTTAGTTTATACCACTGCTAGACTTAATAATGCTTATAAATATTAACTATCATTTTCTACACATTTAAATCGTCAAATTATCCTGATTTGATCTTTTCAAGATTCATTAGTTTTAAAAAATGATAAATAGAGTGAGTCAGCAGCCAGTGCAATATGTTACTTCTGAAATACGTGTCACTATTGTAGCCATGGAATCTGACTACAAATCTACAAGGACTGGTAAATTAGATGTCCATACATGGACCCAGGAAAGGGGGACGTAGCCCCTTTACTAGGGAAAGCATCCATATCAATTACTGAGTCCCAGTTCTTCCCTACCCAACCGCACATCCTCTGAGAGCCTACCCAAACATTCCATCTCAAGAAACGTCCATCTTCTATTACACCACCTTGCTTATTTCTTTCATAGATGTAAAAGTATCTGAAATTACCACTTTCAAATTTTTGTTAGCCCCTTTATTTGTCGACCCCTCCCACACACACATTTTTCACACAGTTCTATTTCTAGTTCTTTTCCCATCTACAATATTCATGGTAAAACACCCCTACTGCCATGTCATTTTTCACCACCTCACGCAAAGGAAGCAATGCATGCAACAAACATACCCTCCAGCAATCTCCTGCCGCCCACGTTAAGCATCAGTGCAGATAAGTGTAGGTCCGATCATAGGGTCTGAACTGTAACTGTCATCAACCACCACTGTTAAATTCCAAATGAAGAGCCACCATTGCACAAATGGAAAAGATGGCTGAAAAAAAAGATTATTTCAGCTCCTGTCTCTTGTTTTCAGAACATCACTCCAAGAATAAAAATACATACTCTAAAATGAAACTGTATTATTCTGATATACAACTAGGTCATTTATCTCTAATTAATTAAAAGACAAAAGAGGAAATATTGTCCTGTTAAAAGTGAAGATTTCAAAACATACTGGTCTCAATTTAAGGTATATGATAACAGTTCTGTATCCACAGGTGCCTTGAATTTTCTATCTGCCTTTGTTACGATACTAAGGGGTCGCATAAGAGATAATCCTTGGCCTTGGACTCACACACACAATTACTCCATGACAACTCTGACAACCAGGTGAGATCTAGTTTGTTGATCTACACAGAACATTTTCATACTGAATATAACAAGTTTGTTACGTTACAATTATGGAGGCACTAATATATTTGGTTAGCTTTCGTTTGCAAGAGAGCAAATTTAGAAAATATTTTTTTTAATTTATTTATTTAGAGAGAGGAAGGGAGAGAAAGAGAGGGAGAGAAACATCAATGTGTGGTTGCCTCTCTTGTGGACCCCACTGGAGACCTGGCCCACCACCCAGGCAAGTGCCCTGACTGGGAATCGAACCAGCAACCCTTTGGTTTGCAGCCCATGCTCAATCCACTGAGCTACACCAGCCAGGCTAGAAAATATTTTTAACAGCATCACTTTTCACATGGGATTGACCAAGGTCACTTGATGGTGTTCAGTTGGCAGATAAACGATCCCAAATGGAATCACTCACATATCCGATGCCATGACTAGGTGGTTAGAAAAGGACTGTTGACCAGATCACCTACGCATGGCCTCTCCAGCATGGTAGGCTCAGGGTAGAGGACTTCTTACGTGACAGCTCAGGGCTCATAGAGGAAGTATGCCAAGAGACATGAGTACAACCTGCCAGTGTCTTAAGGCAGAAGCCCAGGACAGCATCATTTCTGTGATATTACATTGGTCAAAGCAGACCAAGAGCCCTCCTGGATTCAAAGGAAGGGGACATTGACATTAGACCCCCACCTCTCGATGAGAAGAATGTCAAAGAATCTGTGGCTGTCCTTCATCTCTTACACAATCATTCCATGGTTTATAAAACAACTATATAGTGTCCGCTAGTGAATCAATGAAATGTGTTTCTTTTATCATACAGTTTCTTGTGTACTTTATTAATAATAAAAATATGCCTATAATGAAATAGATACATGTGAAACTTAAAATTAAATAGAAAACATGATGACATAAGAAAAGTTATTTTAATGTCAATAAACAAAAATAAAAATTTTAAGCAATTTTTTTTATTGTTACGGCCTGAACTATGTCTGCCCACAAAATTCCTATGTTGAAGTCCTACTTTCAGTACCTCAGAATGTAAGGTATTTGGAGATAGGGCTTTCAAAAGGTAATTAGTTACAGTGAGGTCACTAGGGTGGGTTGAAATGACTGATGTCCTTATAAGAAGAGAGTAGGACTCAGACACGTACAGAGGGAAGACCATGTAAAGACCACGTAAAGGGAGAAGGTGGCCATCTACAAGTCAGGGAAGGAAATTCAGAAGAAACCAAACCTGCCAAAATCTTGACCTCAGACTCAGCCTCCAGAGTTTTGGGAAAACAAATTTCTATTGTAAGCCCCCCAGGCTATGGTACTTTCTTAGGACAGCCCTAATAAACTGATTTTGGCTGTAGTTAATGCTTTGGTAAATATCACAATTGTTCTTTGGTTCAGCTATGAAGCAGATACACTGGATAGTGCTAGAACTAAAATTTTTGCTCCTTACGATGCTCTAAATAGGTTTCCAATCATTTTGATTTCAGATATAACAATAGGAATAGTCAAAAACAAGAGTAATAAGCAATTTTCTTAAGAAACATTTGAACTCATGTCCTAATATCTACCAAAGAAAACGATCTGAGCAAATTCGCAGATGGTTTCTTATTTGCTTCTCTTTTTAATCATTAACTAAAACTGTAATTGTTTTCACTAGTTATTTTCATAGACCACTTTTCAGTTTCTTTGGCATTTGCTATGCTTTTTTTCACAATGGATTTTTCATCTATTTTAATTAATTAATTGGGTTTGAATTGAAAAATTGAAATAAATGAGCACCTTTATTTAGCCCTTGAAATTTTAAATCTAGCTGGAAGTCTCTCTCTCTCTCTTTCTCTTTCTCTCTCTCCCCTTTCCTCCTTTTGCTCCCAGACTGCACTCTCTCTTTGTTTTCTTATTATTATTCTAGTTACTTGTTTTCAAAAGAGTGTTTTGCATACTCCTCTTCCAATGACCGTCCTTCAAAAATCACTTTGCGCCATAAATCTGCGATCTGATTCTTCTCTTTTCCCCTTACAAACACTCCCTGGATGATCTCATTCATCCTCAAAGTTTTCTCTATCCTCTATGTGCTAAAGACTCCGAAATATTTATTCCCAGCCCAGCGATTTCCATGTTATCCAGACCCATATAGCCAAATGCTAATAACTAGAACCCTATTTGGATGTTCCACTGGCCCTTCAGAGTCAAAAAGCCCTATGATTTATTTGTCATAAGTCTCCTAAGGTCTGTTCCTCCATCTTGGTCATCAATACTGTAAATGATCAGTCACACAACCAAGTACCCAAGCAGGAAAACTGGAATCATCCTGGACTCCTTCCTTTTTTCACCTCATACATGAAATCCACTTCCTTCTAAATATCTTCTGAACCTACTTTTTAATATATTGGTACTTCTACTGCCTGAGTTCTGGCTCTTAAAATGTATTATCTAAATTATTTTGATTGTCTCCTAAGAGATAACCCTTCCCCTGACTTTGCCCTGCTCCTAATTCATCTTCCACACTGTCACCAAAACACTCTTTTTAAAAAGGAAATCAGATCAAATCTCCTTCTTGTTTAAAATCCTTCTATGGTGCCTCAAGGAACCACACCCAGTTCTGGGTAGTCCAAATTTCCTAACATGGCATTCAAGCAACATCAATATTTGCTCTCTCTTTCTTCTCTTAATAACTCCAACTCTTTATTTTAAAACACACTTTGGTTATCATTTCATCCAAAACACATCTTCATTTCCTTCCCAGTCTAACTTCTTAACTCACCCCAATTTTTGTCTTTGTTTCCCTGTGCTTACCTCCACCATAGCACCTTCGCATCTTTTTACAACTACAAATATATTTTTGTCTCATTCAGGAGGGTGTGAGCTCCCAGAGAGTAGCTATTGGATCTTATCTGGTACCCTGAGTATATAGTTGCTATTCAAACTATATTTTCTAAATAAATGAATGAATACAGTTGTCACATTGATAAAATTTCCATTGGAGCTCTCAACTAAGGATTAAGAATGAACAATAATGTATCTCACTGCCCTGAAATAAAACCCTAGAGCCATAGGAAGCAATTCCCCATAGGAAGCAGTTCATACAAAGTAAAAGAGCCATTCATTGGCAGAGCAGTCCTTGAAGGTCCCGCCTGCTTGCTGACTCCTGTGGAAAACCTGTCTGGAAGGTGACTGAATGGCGGTGATGTAAAGATCCATTGCCCGGGCACAGCACTGGAAATATTTCTGGTCAGTGGGAAGGAGAAACATCAGGATACTCGTAAAAGAAGAACACTGAGCCGGCAGCAAATGACCAAACATATGTGAGGCTCAGGATTGTAACTCTAATATGTAGGGTAATAATTAAGCGCAGAATATCAGGATGTAGTTTATAAACAGTGGTAGAGGGGAAAAATAAAACAATACCTTGAAAACACAAATTGCACTTATTGGAGTGTGTATTTACCTCCCTAAATATAAGTATATTCTGTGACAATTTAATAGTCATAAATCTCAGTCCACAATTCTAGGTGTATAACTATCTCTTTATTTTTTATAATAATTTCTGACTCAAAATACCATTTCATTCAGATTGTGAAAAACTTAATATTAGCTCTATTTGGGTTCCCTGCTAAAGGAAATTTATGCATCCACCTTGGGAATTGTAGTTCTAATGTTTTCGCATCTAAAGGAGCACAGACTCTCATGGAACATAGGCCGGCAAGCAGGACCCACGTGTGTGACAGCGGAATTTCCTATGGGTAAATCAGGATGGCATATTTCTTAGATTTAAAACTTGCTCTTGCTAAAACCTCTCTCTCCCTGAATCAAAAGGACTTATGCTAATTACATGCCTAGCTTCCTCAGACCTGAGTTCAGCCCAAGCCTATTGACTTTCTATTTGCATATCTATCCTCTTGATTGATATCTTGGGCGTCTACCACTTAATGTAAATATACAATCCATGCACAGTTAATGAGGACCATTCAGATGTAAAGTGCCTGAGAAACAGCAATAAAAAGCTCGGGGCCTCTCCAAGATGATAATGGAGGGAATGAGTGGTCCTGGAATTTCCAGTCCAGTATATTACGTGTGAAATTATTTACACGCTGCCATGGCATACAAATCCTGCTGGCCAGTATTTGTAACACCCTGCCCTCTTGAATAGGGCCTGTCAAAGTTCTAAAACCTTCTGCTAATCCAAGGCAATGAAGAATGTGGACAGTGGAGTACCCTGTCCTCACTTCAGACAGGTTGCCTGTGAGGTACACTGTATCATGTCAGAAGGTCTATAGGTCTTTGCTGCTTCTGTGAGGAAGCTATTGATGGTTCTCTCTGCCGAGACAGCTTTTTACCCCAGGGGCACCAAAATGTCTTCCTCTCAGTCCCAGGAAGCAAGGACTTTCCTCTCTTCCTCTCATCAGACTGGAAGTATCTCTTTATTGCTGTGAAGCACTCCCTAAAGTCATTTGATCTAAATCTATGACTCCAGAGCCTAAACTGGGGCTTTTTTTTTTTTTGGTAGCAGAAATGACATAAATGGACATTTCACGTTCAGATCACCTTTCTAATCATTTTGCACCCATGGGAAATCAAGCCACTTTTCATTGATTAGATAGTCAACTAAGTCCATATTTTCAAGAATGGATCTTCAAAGTGAGTCCGTAAAGGGTGGTACATGCTTACACAACCAGACTGATAAGGCCATGAGTGGAGCTGCTGGCTGGAGAAGGCACTCAGATGTGTGCTGTCCATCACTCCAGACCTGCGGCGAGATCGTCCAACTTTCAAGAGATGCTGCAACTATGGATTTTTATGTAAAATCTCTGGATTGGATTGGATTTTAAAAGCCAACTCAACTGCTGTAGCACAGATTAGACAAAATACGTCCAAAGGTAACTCAACCCACGAGTTACCAATTTACATAATCCAGATATAAGTATTTCACTTGGTCACGGAACTACTGTACCCAGTACTATGTAAGAAGGATTTCTTTTAATCAGTGATTTTTAAAAATCCACCAGCTCTCCTTTTCCATGTTGTAATGAAACTCAAATTTCTGCTGCTACCAGTTATAAAGGCGGGATGTAAGATTTCCTGTTAGAAAGAAATGTAGCATATCTGGCTCTTGGGACATCACAGACCCCAGCAAAGCCAACAAAGGTGAGGAATCTATTTTCTTGGGCTTCTCCTCCCCTTTCCTATCATTGCCACTTCCTAAAATTTTTCAGAACAAAACCAGCACAACCCAGTTCCTACTCAGCCAAAAGAGCCCCATGCCCTCATGCCCTTTCAGTAAATGTTAGTGACTGCTCTGATCCACAAAATCACTTAGAGTCAGATCAGTACAAAATTGCACCATCCACATAAAAAATCCTGACAGCTATTACATTGATGATATTCTTCTCCCAGAAGCCAAGAATTCATATATACACGTGTGTGTGTGTATATATATGTATATATATATAGTTCTTTGTAGTTATATACACTATGTAAGGTACTATTTGCCCATTTATTTCACTGAAGTGTAACTTTCATAAACGTATGCTCCAGCCTGGAACAGCACTCCTCGTTTGTGGTTTTTTTGTTGGTTGAACACAGAAGCTGAACTCTCCAAAACTCACTATGAAACCTTATTCATATTTGCAAACTTATTAACACATCATTTAATATAGTCATCTATTTAGTTGAAGTATACAAATGTTTCCAAAGACTATAAGCATTTTGTTCATGTTATATTAGTTGTCTGCTGCCATATAACAAATCACCTAAAACTTAACGTCTTAAAATGACAATGGTCTAGTATTTCTTATCATTCCATTCTTGGTTTGGCAGTCCCATTTGGTTTTTCCTGGACTCATGTGATTTCACTGAGCTAGAGGAGTGGCCAGACTGGAAGATCAACAATGACCTTACTCGTGTCTGAGAGCAGGGAATGGCTATCAGCTAGCATGCCTTGGTTCTCCTCAGAATAGAAAGCCCAAACATATACACACATAAATATAATATATATCTTTGACAATGAAGCAAAAGTAATACAATAGAGCAAAGAGTTTTTTCTACAAATGGTGTTGGAACAACTGGACACCCCTTGCAAAAAAATGAATCTAGACACAGACCTTATCCTTTTCAAAAAAATTTACCTCAAAATTACTCACAGATCTAAATATAAGCACAAAGCTATAAAACTCTTAGAGGATAATATAGGAGAAAACCTAAATGACCTTGAGTATGACAATGACTTTTTAGGTATAACACCGAAGGCATGATTCATGATATAAATAACTAATAAAGTAGACTTTATTAAAGTTAAAAACTTCTGCTCTACAAAAGAGAATGTCAAGAGGAAACAAAGACAAGCCACAGACTAGGATAAAATATTTGCAAAGATGTTTAATAAATGACCATTACTTTAAATACACAAAGACAACAATAAGAAAACAAACAACCATATTTTAAAACGTGTCATAGAACCAAACAGACACCTCAGCTCGAACAGATAAACATAAGGTGCTCAACAACATATGTCATTAGAGAAGTACAAATGAAAATAATGAGGCACCGTTGCATACTTATTAGCATGGCCCAGATCCATTAGGATGGAACAGTGACAGCACCGGACGCTGGTGAGGACGTGGAGCGGCAGGAGCTCTCGGTCACTGCCAGTGGGGATGCAAAATGGTGCAGCCACTTTGGAAGACAGTTTGGTGGTTTCTTACTAAACATACTCTTGCCATTTGACCTGGAAATTATTCTCCTTGGCATTTACTCAAAGGTGTTGAAAACTTACATATACAAAAAACCTGAACGTGAATGTTTATGGCAACTTTATTCATAACTGCCCAAACTTGGCCACAACCAAGATGTCCTTCAGTAAGTGAGTGGGTAAATAAACTGATACATCCAGATAATGGAAAGTTACTCAGCAATCAAAAGAAATGAAATATCAAGCCACCAAAAAGACATTGAACCTTAAATGTGCATTACCAATTGAAAAAAGTCCATCTGAAAAGGCTACGTACTGTATGATTCCAACTCTAAGACACTCTGGAAGAGTTTGGCCACACAGGCCAATTCTGGCTTTCACTTAACTTGATATTTGCCTCAAATCAAGTGATTTAATCTCTCTTTTCTTAAATTACTCATCCACGAAATGGGACTGAAGAGCGCCTCCTCAAGGGTTTTTTCTGAGAATTAAAGAAAATAATGCATCCACACTGATTAGCACAGTGCCAGGCAGAAAACAAGCCCTTGTCAATGCTCTCACGTGTGAGAAACGTCCTTCAGTGCCCTCGAGGATATATAAAGAAGACGAAGCACAAAGATGCCTCCAGGAGTTCACAATCTAGTAGAAACTGTGGAAATATACTAACATTAGTTGGTAATAAATTTTGTCATAATTATAAGTGTGATTTGTTCAGGAGTTAAGGGCCTTAAAGGGGAATTTCCATTGCAATCCGTTGTAAAAATAGAAACCTTCGGGCACCAGAACAAGTATGAAGACTGTCTTAGATATTTTCTGACCATACAGTCTTCTGCAGAGCTCAAGTCCTGGTATTAGTCAGCTTTATAGCTTTGATGAACATCACAAACAGGAAGCCACTAACCATTTCGTCAGTGCTATATTTGGTGCTGGTTTGCCCTTACTTAGAGAACCCTATTCCGTATTGATCCTCTTACCTCAGAAATGATATAACTACCCTTGGGGAAGTGAAAACATACAGAGCTATGTGAGCTAAGCTGAACTCTGGGATTTATGTCTGCAAGATATGAAATGCTAAGTAGGAAAGAAAGCTCAAGAACATATTTTTATAAAAAAGACATGAACCTGTAGTCCTTGCAAATAACCCCCTAAAATAACACCCTAAAAACCATACTGGAAACATGACCACACAAAAAAGACAATGTATTAGAGTTGTTAATATGATTAAAAATACAGACACACTTGACCCACTGAAACCTCCTACAAGCTTCACTGGACATACCAAATTCCGTGCAAGGGAGATTATTAAAGATAAGACCTTACCTTTATCCCAAACCAACTACCATAATTACACTTTCGACAACAATGAAACTTTTCAGTGTGCTTCTAAGGATGATTTAAAGTGAGGTTCTGACTTAGTTGCATGACATAGTTTTAAGCATCACATGGCAGAAGCATATTAAGGTAGAATTTCACTGAATTCAATGAGTAAAACAATCATGAAGAGTCGTTATCATGGCTTCCACAGCGACACAGTTCATGCAGTGTCTCATTAAGGCCTTTTGAACCAAACTAAAGGATCTGATTAGACACTGCATTAATTTTATAAAAATTAACAAAATTTTTACAAATTATTTAAATGATACTAATGATACCATTTCTGACATCTTATGTATTCTGTCACTTTTTAAAACCAAGTAGAAAATAATGGCATATTTATCTTAAATCATAATTCAAATAAATGTAATTTTAATCAAAAATGGCCTCAGTGGCAATTTCCAATTTCCCTTTTTTTTTTTTTGCAGAAAACCCATTAGTATAGAATATCTGAGGTCACAAATCATTCTTTAAAAGCAAAATATTAAACATTGTCTTTTGGGTTTTTGACATTTAATATCAAAATCTAGACAAGCATATTAGGCACATTTGTGTTGCAAAGTGAAATGTAAATGTTAACCTTGACCATGTGAAAGCAAATGTGCAGCTGACAGGAAGAGGATGCAGAAATAGGAAAAGAAAAATGATTTTTAAAAAAGCGTAGAGGTGCTACTACTCAAATGTACTCATCTTACAAAACAATGAATCAAAAAATCCTCTCCCCCAAAATAAGATTTATGATACTATTTTAAAATCACCAAAGCTTAGAAAAACTAAAAATAATACTAATATCAAACTTTAACATGGGAGATGGGGATGGGAGAGTAATGGAAGTGAGTAATTAACTCAATTTTTATCATAGGAATACTATAGGTGTGGTTTATTGATTCATGAAAGAACACAGGAATAAGCACATTATCTAATGTTATCAAGGGAACCTTCAAAAGAAATTTTTTAAGTAGCAGCTAAAATATTTTTGTCTTTGTGGAGAATAACTGGAAATGGAGAACAATGGGTGAGAAATGTATTTTTCATCATAAATTCATCTGTATTATTTGATTATGTATTATACACACATTATTTTGAAAAAACACATTTTAGATAAAATAAAACTATGCGTATCAGCAATACTTATTAATATATAT
Organism: Micronycteris hirsuta; assembly: GCA_004026765.1. Classification (NCBI taxonomy): domain Eukaryota; kingdom Metazoa; phylum Chordata; class Mammalia; order Chiroptera; family Phyllostomidae; genus Micronycteris; species Micronycteris hirsuta. The sequence goes on along the minus strand of PVJI01002286.1, from coordinate 73,844 downwards.
TAGAGAGAAATGTGTGATTTTAAAAGACATTTACAGAAAATTTTCATCATGAATCACAATACAATTAAAAAATTCTGAAAAGCTCAGTTTTTCTAACTTAATAGTTTCCTAATAAATAGGTACATGGTGGAAAACATTCCTTTTTAACAGCTGACAACTCAGTAGTGTAAGAGAAAGAAAAACAAAGAAGAGACTACAGTACAGGCACTGCCAGGAGTATCTGTGTGACATTGGAAAAGTCACAGCCCTTATTTGATGGGGCTTCAGTTCCCTCTTCCACTATGACACAGTTAGGCAAAAAGGCCTTGAAGGTGGCTTCAGGCTCGATGTTATATGATTTATAACAAAACAATTGAAGATTTCAATAATTGGAAAAGAGCTTAGAAGTTAGTCTTTCACCCTCATTCTGCAGAAAGGAAAGTGAGGTCTCATGAAACTTCTGAAGCCACAAGAGCTAAGGGTGGTGGAATCAGAACTAGAACTCAGGTGCACAGACTCTCATCCCACCACAACAAAACACCACAGGACCAGCACACCTGCTCTGGAAGTTAGAAGTCTGAGATCAGGGTGTCAGCACGATCAGGTCCAGCGAGGACTTGCCTCCCGCCTTGCAGATGGCAGCCTTGTCACCATGTGTTCACAGGGCCTCTCTCCCCAGAGCTTGTACATGAGGAAAATCTCTCTTCCTCTTCTTATATCGCTCACCAGTCATATTGGAGTACGACCCCACCCTGTGACCTCATTTAACCTTAATTACCTCCTAAAAGCCCTTTCTCTAAAAACAGTCACATTGGGGGCTGGGGCTTCAACATGTGAATTTGCAGGGAGGGGGGAACACAATTCAGTCCATAACATCTCCTTTCACATCTCTCCTCCCTGCCCTCATAACACAACTACTCTTGTCTCTATACTTCATGCATTTCAATATGAGAAAATACTACTTGAATAGAAAAAAGGAAACTATTCCACAGCTTGACAACGTTTCACAGGTCTCACTGATGACTTAAAGAGACAAAGGGCATAAAGATTTGCGTGTGCTATATCTTGCACTTTCTCTACATCAAAGTGTAGATTCAAAGACACAAATGCAAAGGTGCTAAGTTATCCTGTGATAGCCTTCCACACACACTTATCGGTTGCTCTACCCCAGTCTGCTTGTGTAGTCTTTTCTCAACAAAATCCCCAAGAGTAGAAACTACAGACTTATACCCATTAAAGCTAATGGACTTCTAGGAAGAAAAGGTTTTATTCTTGGTTGAACATTTCCTTCACAGTCCAGTTTCATGAAACAAAAGCCTATGTCTTCCTTTCGAAGGGACAAAAGCAAACAACACATTCAATGTCTGGGTGAGGGAAGGATAATATTTTCAGTTTGGGGTTAAAGAGCTTGTATGCTAACCACAAACAAGCAAATGATGTCATTGAAATTCAGAAATAAGGAGCTGAGAAAAAGAACTTGGTTTTGGAGGAAGCCGCTACTTAAATTCCAGCATGTCTAGAAATGGGAAGAGATGCATAAAACCCATGAAGTTGCACATAATATGATTTGTTTAGTTAAAAAAAACCCATAAAAACAAATACAAGAGAAAAAAGGTGGACACTATAAAACAAATAGAAAATACTTCAGTAGAGGCTTCAGAGACAAAGGGCCAAGGACAAGATTTATCGGACTCCACCCTCACAGATCATGTGAGAGGAGACAGTGTAGGCCTCCCCACCCTGTAACACCCCCCTCTGCTGAGTCCATGGCCCCTTCCGGGACTCCCAGAGCACCCAGGGTAGACGCACTTACTGTAACTCCTGCACATCATTTTGCAGTGTTTTTCCAAGTGTGGTCCTCATACGGCCTACATCAAACTCACCTCTAATAGCCCCCAGCTGAGCCACCCCTACAAGCTTATTAAAAATGCAGATCCTTTGGCAGCTCTCTAAGAATGCACTCAGGCCTCTTCATTTTATCCAGTGGATTATTCTGTACACTACATTTCGAGAATTGCTGCTATATGCTAACTATTAGCTTGTCTCTCACCAAACTGTGAGCGCCTTTGGTGACAAGTACTGTGATTTATCCACCTTTTTATCAATGACAAGCTCGAGTAGGTCCCTGATAAACACATATTGACTGGGACCCTGAGGGACACCTCCTAGTAAGCAGAAGGCAGGGAAGTGGAACTCACAGAATGACTGACCAAATCTAAAGAATGGCATTAACTCTTCAAAACTGAGATGAAATAAGCTAGAAACTACATTGGGTTCTGATTCAGAATTGACTCATTACCTCACAAACTGTTTTTGAAAGAGTTACTAATTTTGCTCTGTGGGAAACCAAGTAAAGGAGACTCCAAGGAGTCCTGTCACTTGATGGCAGTGACTTAGGCAAGACCCAGCAGTGGTACTTCCGGATGCCAGCAGGAAGCAGGAGGGGAGATGGTCAGCAAAGAAGCCAGGAAGCTCCTCACTTCTGGGGAATGTGGGAAGGATTTGCAGCTGAAGTCTGAGGTTGAGTCGAAAACCACATGAGAAACAAGGTGTCGAAATGAAGCATCCAGATTCACACCAGAAGCCACACAGCAAAGGCTGACCAGGCCATCAAGCTGATTCCTGCCCTGCATCTCTACTTGTAAAAATACAGGTCGGGATAGGAGGCGAGGTTTCCAAAAACAGCACTGGGATGACAGTTGGTCAGTGGGAAACTAAAAGGTGGATGGTGAGATCTTGTTGAAAGCTGTTTAGTCTTGCCTCTCATCTGAATAGGTAGGGGGTAGGGTTAGACCTGGCAGCTTCCATCTTGCCATTAAAGAACATTTAGGCAGAAGCAGAATATGCCACTGTCCAAGGAGAAAAGCTGTAAAATATAATATAATATTACCACCTTTTGTGATCATGTCAGTCAACCTAATTATGATACCAACATTAAAAAAGGACTGTATTTAAATTTGATTTCTGGGGAAAACATGTTTGAACTCATATTTTGTTTTTATTTGTTGTGGGTCATGCAGATAGAAAATGTTTAGTGTTTTACAAAAGGAAAGATATCAAGTGGAACAGGAACAGAATCATAGATATGGAGATCATTTGGAGGGTTATCAGTTGGAAGGGGGAAGGGAGAGAATGGGGGGAAAGTTGCAGGAATTAAGAAGCACAAATTGGTAGGTACAAAATAGACAGGGGGAGGTTAAGAACAGCACAGCAAATGGAGAAGCCAAAGAACTTATGTGCATGACACATGGGCATGAACTAAGGCGGGGGATTGCTGGAAGAAATGGGAGTACTGGGTGGGGGGGGGGCGGTGCGGGGATTGGGACAACTGTGATAGCATAATCAATAAAATATATTTTATTTAAAAGAAAGTTATCAGCCTCAGGTACATTTTGTCTATGTTGAGGTTTAAATCCGGAAGGCAGCTGAGAGCTGATGAGCAGCTCAGAATGGAAATAGCTAGAGAGATGTCTCTTACGTCTAAGTGGTTGGGGACATCTGGAAAAAACTACCTGACCTTGCTTTCTGATGGCCTGGCATTTCTTCCCACGTCTCTGTTCTGCTCCTGCTCATAGTTCTATAATAGTTATTCTAAACCATCTTCCTAAGTCCCTGACCTCACTGTTCTCCATATCATTTTTACATGATGACTTCATATTGTAGATCAGAGAAAATAGTAGATCAGGTGCCAGTAACTAGAGCTTCTTCACCTTTCTGCTTGCCCTCTTCCCCACCCAGAAAAGGAACTTACTCACACTCATCCTCCCCTCGTGAACATCATGTGCACACATCTGTCTTAGACGTGCGCCCCAGTATTTGCTTGTGAGTCATCCCAACCAGTCTTCAGGGCAGAGGGCAAATCCTGCTTCTCATCCCTCTGGTTTCAGATACATAAATGCTCAATAAATGTCCATGGAAGAAAAGCAGACATGAGGAAGGCAGGGGAATTATCAAGATGTTTGAGAATATCGAACATTCAAGGTGAATGGTGGGGGACTGTTAATCCCAGGAAACACTTAATATAAATTTAAAACCAAAGCGACCACTTAGGTATTTGCCTATGACCTCATCATACCATGGATATGAATAAGATCATGAGCCACTTTTTAATCTTTTTACTTTTCCTTGTGGTAAAACATTTATAACAGAAAATTTACCATCTTAACCATTTGCAAGTGTGCGGCGCAGTCATTTTAAATGTATTCACAGAATCATACACACACATGACGCTTTTAATGATATAAAATGAGGTTATATATTCCTTTTGTGAAAAAAGACAAATAAAGGCATTAGGAAGCTCTGACTTAAGTAAGCTCGATTCTTGTCTAAAGTACGTGTCGAAGCTACGCAAGGCCTGCACCCATAATTACCTGACAACAGCTTCTGGAGCTGAAGGCAAGACTATCAAACCATAGCAGCTGAAGGGCATTTTCTTCCAAGAGAAAAATGCAACAGACTACATTTCTAGTGCTAAAACTCCCATGGGCTTGACACCTGACAGTGATAGCCAGTCTACTTTAAGCCTGGCCCTGATTATCCAACAAACTGTACAGTGAGTGATTTTAGAGAAGCAATACAGATCCAAAATGTACCATTAATTAAACAGCACATCATCCCACCTCTTACCCACACCTCCTACCCCCACAAAATGCACCTTCATCTAGCCCTAAATTTCTGTGACGTGGACCATTTGGCAATCTTCCTCAGCAGATGAATAAGAAAAGAGATAAGAAATTTGAAATATATTTGGCAGTATCTGAATTCAGGCAGATGATAGATTTGTTGCACGAATTCTAACCTAGACATTTCACAGCACAGAGTGGGTCAATAGCACCTAGAAGCCAGGGCAGAGTGTTTTACCCAAAAGTTTCAAATGCCACTAGGAGGACTTAGAAGAGAAGTCAAAATAAATTTTCCCACAGCTATTTATTCAGGCTATAGTATGAACCAGCTGTATGTTAAATACTATAGCATTAAAATGAGTACACTTTTTTCCCAAATTTCAGAAATAAAACTTCCGAACTATAGAAAATCTAATCAAAAGTTATGTAACCAGGGAGTAAAAATCATTATGTTTGCTTTTTCAAAATTTGGAGAGACTATAAACTGACAGAAAACCCCACAATTGACTACACAGGCAATGTCCTGGAAAGAACGAAACTGAAAGATTTGAAATGGTTATTCAGAATTGGATGATGATGATTTTCACAATTACCTGACTGTTTTTCTTGGTCTGGGGCATATTTTGGCTGTAGGAAACAGAACGTTTCAAACTCTCTTAAGCAAACAGTGGTATTTACTAGAAAGATACATGGCTATTTCATTGAACCCAAAGCCAGGGAAGGGAACACAGAATTGGGAGTTAGGAACTGTGATTACTCCCAAATTGCTCTAGAAGGTAAGATGCTCTCATGTCCACATTTGTTTGTCTCCTTTATTCTTGTCCTCTGCAGATAGCTTTCTCCACCTCGGGATGCACATGGGAATCCCCACTCCCCCTCAAAGAAAGCCCTGTTTTTCTATCCCCTCTCACCAATAGGGATGCACTAAAGCCTCTGCAACCTTATTCCAAAGTCTTAAGTGGAGAAATTTATGAGAATAGCTTAGGTCAAGTATCCACTCTCAGATGTCTGCTACCTATGATTTTCCAAGAGGCCCTACTTCCTAGGACATCACATATGATACTATATTTTGATGTTCTACCCACAGGATTGCAAAAATGCACTTACAACAGCATTTTGATTCATCAGTACTGACTGAAGTTATCAAAATGTGAAGTGAGAATATTCTGTGCCAAATGCTTAAATTTACAGATCAATATTGTTGGTTTTCATCGCACCCAACAAAAAGCACATGCACTTTTTCTTAAGTGAAGAGTTGCAAGCACATCCTTAGGACCGTCAATTTGTACTATGCTTATTCTTGTTTCACAAGAGGGAAGCTCATCATTACTGACTGGAAAAAGCAGCCTGCGCAGCTGCTCTCATCATCAACGTGGGAGCTCCCACCCGAAAGGCCAAGCACTGAGTGACTTCTAAGACTGTTGCAGCACACAGAGAATAGACAGCGTCATCTCTCGCCACAGGCACTTTGTCTTAGAGAATAGGAGCTGGGCTTGGAAGGCACAAATGCTGGAAGGCACTGAGGTACCAATTACTAAGGACAGTGCCATCTTTAGAATGGAATAAGACTCAGAATGATGAAAAAGTTGATTCTGTTGCAGGAGTCAAGCCTTTCCACACTCTCTTTAGCAAGCCTTTACAATCTATATTTAATCACAAGTTTCTTTGGGGATTCTTGTCTAGGGATAAGCTTAAACCATTAATTAAGTCATTGCATATGTGATGCTGGAGTTGTTTCTTCCTTGTTTATAATACATACTTGTCTACTCACTTGAATGAGGACAACGGCATGCAAATACCCAAGCTTCTGCCTCTGCAGAATCCAGGCAGTGCTGGGCTGAATTGTCCCCCGACACCCCACCACCGCCAAAATTCATGTATTGAAGGTCTGACCCCAGTACCTCAGAGTGTGGCTGTATTTGACGATAGGGCCTGTAAAAGAGTGCTTCACTTAAATTAGGCCACTAGAATGGGCCCTGATCCAAAGTGACTGATGTTCATACAGAAAAGAGAAACTTGGACACACAAAGGAAAGTTTGAGCTCCAAGGAGGCCTGAGCCCAGAGCAAAGACCACGTGAGAGCACAGTGAGAAGGCGGCCATCTGCAAGCCCAGGAGAGAGGCCTCAGAGGAAACCATGCTGTCAACACCTCGATTTTGGACTTTCAGCCTCCAGAACTGAGAAAATAAATTTCTCCTGGTTAAGCAACCTGGTCAAGCCACCTGGTCTGAAATACTACATTATCGGAGACATAGCAAACTAATATGATCCTCCGTGAGAGACTGTAATATCAGAGGATCCCCTAATACTTGTCTTCAGGGAGACCCATTCACAGGTTTAACTGAATGTGACCCCAACTGAGTCTATTTCTCATACTAGATATGGAAAGAAACCATAAGAGATGTTCCCCCAACGCAGGCTGCCTTTGCCTCATGGCAGCACTGACTGGGGACATGTAGTAGCTGCCTCCTTTCCATAGGATAGTTGCACACTGTCCCCCAGACTGCCTACTGTCTTACACATAATTGCTTCACAGTATCTCCCTGACCTCCGTGAGCACTTGAGCCCCTGCGACGGTCTGCTCAGACCAGGCCGCTGAAGTCTCGGTGCTTCCATGACCAGCACAGAGATGCTGCTTCCAGGTCCCAGGGAGACTTGGCAGAAGCACGCCTACTACAAACAGCAGGCCCACTGCAAACATTTCCTCTGAAGACAGTTAACAACTTCTCTCTCTCTCTTTCCCCCCTCTCTCTCTTTTGCTATACCTCTGAGGACAAAACAGTCACAGAATCAAAGAAGCAATAATTTTTCTCTGGCCATTGCAATTAGAAAAGTGGAGTCACAAACAAACCAGATAACAAAAAGTGGGGCTATCCTCCTCCTTTCCACTCGCTTATTTAAAATTTTGTTATCAAAGAAACAAAGGTTATAATGCGTCCAAAGGAGGGTATTGTGGTTTTGTATGAATCAGGGGTTTAAGCTGTTGCAGGACTTTTCAGTAAAAGCTTGAAAATATTAATTTTGTTCCAGATAAGGTTGGTTGAGAGGTTGCTCTTTGCTGTTTGTGATGCCACCCAGCACCACATTTTGTAGTCCTTGGTTAATTTGTAGAAGTTGTAAATAATCAGGAAAGACCTCCAGAGATACTCCATTAGTCCTTGTAACCCTTATTATTCCCCACGGCCAAGGAGAATCCTCCAGGACAAAAACCAAGGTGTGCTAGGCGTGCCCGGTCTGCACAGAGCTCACTGGCAATGAGATCTCTCTTGTTCTCTCTCTCTCTGTAACACCCTCTACGTCTCCCTCTCATTTTCTCTCCTTCTCACTCCACTCATTCATTCACTCTCTCCTCCTAAAGCAGACTCAAAAGATGTCCAGGTGGGGGTGTCCTCAACAATGAGAGTTCAAGGGTGGCTGCTTTTGGAGGAGGCTCCGGATCACCTTGGGACTTGCTATAGAATCTCCAGGCAAAGGCACTGGTTAGCAATAAAGACTTGAAAGCAAACAGTCAGTATCTCAGCATCAATCTGTGCTGCCCCATAAACTAAGGATGCAAAGGGCTCATTTGTTCAAATGACCAAATACTAATTCAGTGCTCTGCCTAGACCGAAGCTAAACTCACACTTCCCACCAAACACACACACGCAACAACAGCCCTCCCCATAGACACACTAACCACCATTCTCACACACCACCACCACGAGCACTTATACCACCAGCTGCCGTCCCCGTACACACCATCAGCCACTACTCTCACACACACATATTATAACAAACACCACCCACACACAACCCCCTACACACACAGTTTCACAATAGGCATGTAACAAAAAAACTGTAACAAAAATACAGCCCTCAGAAATGTATTGAAAGGAATATGAAAAACAAGAAACTTCAACAAAATCATCTCTATTCTCTATTCTTTTTGTTGTTTCAGAAACTCCATCTCTGATTTACAGTAACCCAGATTTTAACATTGATTTTTGAAGGGTAATGTCTAGTACATTGGCTACTAACCATTTTTTCTATTTTCCCCAATTTGACCCGGAGCCTCCTGAGTCTGTAACTTTAGGCAAGAGGGACTGTCATAGTAATGCCCTGTGTTTCTTAAGAAACAAAGGCACAGCTACATTTTATAACTCAGTACCAGCCACATTCCCTCATCATGTCTGCGTCTGCACCCCAAAGCAACGAAAGCTTCTTTACTAATGGAAAAAAAGACCGAGTAAGGTAAGCATGCCGCTTTATATGCTGCATATTATGTGCATAGGAGGCAAGAAGGGTGTGTTTAGTTTTTTCAGATATAAAAATTGGACATGTCACCCTTATCTGATTTGGAAAGAGATTACTCAAAAGCAGTCAACTCATGCTTATACTAAGCCTAATATACTTGAGTTTTGTTTTTTTCCCTTCTGCTGCCTACTCTTTCCTGGTTTCACTGCTCATTACCTTCTTCATCAATGTGTAGACAGAAAGGTCATGGTGATATATAAATCAATCTCTTCTGTTTTATCTTTGTAGCTCTGCAAAAGATTTGGAAGAGGAATAAGCTGAAACACATATGAAACCTAAGGATCACCTGAGGATTTTAAGTACTTCTGTGCTCTCTGCCACCCAATTTGTAGTTTAATACAAAGCTTTTTGCATGAGATAAATGTGTCTTTATCCGTCCATTCTTGCCTCAATGCAAGAAATGCTCCCACAAGCAACGTGGCAAATGAAAGTGATCAGCAACAGCCACTGTAAGGGCTTGTTAACCCAAACTATGATACACGTACCACGTTCTTCTGCCAGCTTCTAGGTCATCCACACCAAAAGTTTTCTAAGCTCAATATCTCTGGCAGGAATTGACATGAAAGAGAACTGCATTTGAAGCAGATGTAGGATTCCGTAATGCCATAACTACACAGAAAACTGCTGTCATCTCTGACCACTAATCAAATCTACTTGACACCTAACATTTATGAACTTCAGTAAACCCCTCTCCAATATTCATTGCCCAAATTCATAGTGACATAATTGTAAGTTGTACGTAAGGGCTTTTCAACTGTTCAAGGAGAATTTTAACATTCTGTTGCTTGAGAGCAATTAATAATTAATTAATGAAAAATATAATCAGTACAACTAATTAATGATTAATACAATCATTACTACATGACACAATGCATAAAGTGTAAATAGCCAGGTTCAACAAGTATTAATGTTAATGGATGATACTTTGCACTTAGGTGATTAGACATTTTATTGTTAGGTGTCTAATAAATTGGCCTACATTGCATAGAATGTATTGACTGCTAATTAACTTTAATGAGACTTATTCCATTGTTTTAAAATAAAGCATTCAGAATTTCTTGAAGCTGTGTTCTTTGTTTCAATCAATACTTGCTTTCTCTATAAGGCAATGCTTTGGAAATTATCTCAAGCTTGACCAATAATATTGACTCTAATTCACCTATAACTTTTAAAAAACAAAATGTTATCATTTCCATCACTTTGTAAGGCCCTACGTTGCCACTCATGTATGAGTAATTGTTGCCGCTTGTGGAATAGTGACTTCACTCTAGTGGTATGGCAAAAATAGCCGACCCTTCTCCTGCCTTCAGAGACCATCAGAAGTCCAGCTGCACGCGGCCGTGGAGGGCAGGGTTTGGGGCTGTGTGGGAGGGGCTGCGCTTCCTCTCAGAATGTGCTTGGAACCTGATGACTCTGGGTAAAAACGGGGTAGGGAAAGTTTGGCAGCTTTAAATGAGCAGACTTACTTCATGTGCTCTGTCAACGTCTGAAGTCAGATTTTTATCAACTCCTGGCAATGGTTTGATGTGTATGAACAGCACTGGTTAGATTTATCAAAATTAGTGCTAACAGACCAAAGAGTAGTGTTATGCCAATAAAAAAAGCTGGCATTGATATATTGCTAACTTCTCACTAATGAGAAATAATAATAAAAGCAATGACTAATATTAGTTGATCCCTTCCTAAACCCCAGACACCACTATCTGAAGCGTGTTTATGAATTATCACATTGAATCTTCAAACAACCCCATGTTGTAAAATTGAGACACACTGGAGGTTGAGTAGCATGTTCAAGATCGCACAGTTGTTAGAGGCTGGCTGGATCTGAACTGAAGCATTCTTATTCCAGATCCCCTATTTTAAACTAGAATGTTATATAGCCTGTAAACTGAATTACAGATCACATCTCTGCAAGCTTTGCCTGAAACTGCTTCAGATTACCAACAAAAGGACAAACAAACTCCTATCATGCCACCTCACAGCTTTCTTCCTCCCACATCACAACATTCAAAAAGCATACCTTCTGAATTTCCTAATTCTTCTCACATCTAAAGCACAGTACCATTTTTAAAAGTATTTTATTTTTTATTGTTGACACTATTACAATATTACCCTATGCCCCCCTTTACCCCTCTCCACCCAGCCCCCCGGGCTTTACCAGATTGTTGGCAGTGGCCGTGGACTATACATATATGTGCATATATGTGCTTACTAATTGACTACAATTTGGGGAAAGTAGCGTACACATTCCAGTCCACTGTCCTTGACTGCCAGGTTACATCGAAGTCACACAGACCATTCGCATTATATTAAGGATGGCTGGACTTTCTCCAGACAGATCTTGTATACCCCTCAAATGTATGTTTGTTATACATTCTCTAACTTTTCTATTAGATTTGTATGTCATCCAATATCTTTGAAAGAATATTCTCATTAAGTAGCTACTAACCCATATCACTTTAAGTGTAAGGATCTTCAAACTTTTGTCAGTATAAAGATTTCCTCATAATAAAAATATTGGACACCTTTGAGAAGTACCTAAGCTATTTGATGAGTTAAATTTGTTGAATATTTTAAAGTACACTATAGCATTTGTTGGAAATTGGTTAACTCTACCATAATGTTGACTTGTTTGTGAGTGTGAATGTAGCTAAAGCACACGTGCACACGCACACCTTCTTCACACCAGACTGTTCATTTTCAGGGTACCTCAGTGTGCTTTGTACAAAATAGCAAACTGAATAGCAGTGTGACAGTTTTAATAACACCAAATAACAGCAGCATTGATGGGCATTTAATTTCTTTGTTACTCAGCTAGATAGTTTATTGTTACTTAATAAGAAAAATTATGAAAACATCAGCATTTCTGGCTTTAAAATTGATTTATTTGTTCTACCCTTTTAAAGTCTTAAATAGGCAGCATATATTGCTTGGAAAGTGTCATATTTCCTTTTAATGCAACAAATAGTCTTTGAGCGTATGGCCAGGCAATAAGAAGCTTATAGCCATGTAGGTGAAAAACCTGATGACACATGAAATACTAACTCGTCAGACAAGGCGTCATATGAGAGAGAATGTGAGTAGTGAGGCCAGCAAGTGGAATCAGATAGCATTGAATTTTATCTCCTCTGACCTTCACAGGAAATTTATACAATAGATTATTTCTTATCTTCCTTGTATTTTCAAATACATGCACGCGCGCACACACATGCTCCATCCTTCCGCGTGGGATTCAACCAAAGTCAAATCTTTGACAATTAACAAACAAACAAGCAAGCAAAAGAACCTCTGACCCCACATCACCATTTAGATACCATCCTTATTCCCTTTCCCCTTACCACCCTTTCCTCTTTACCAAAATAGCTCTTGCTAAATTCAACAATGGCTTTTAATATCTAGACCCAAAGGATGTTTTTGGTCCTTGTTATACATGCCTTGGTGGCAGCTTTGACATAGTTGGTCTCTCCCTCCTGATTTTCGGGATAGCACCTCATCTACTTTCTTTGCAACCTCTCTACTTCTCTGTGTTCTTTCTCCTTCAAGGTCATTAAAGGAAGGATTTCCTGTGAAGTTTTTCAATGTTATCTTTTATTCCCATTCTATACTCTACTCTTAGGAATTTTATCCAATAGGACTTCAGTTATCAACCATAAGCCAAGGTTTACCTTCTCCAGCTCATTCTTTCATTCTATAAATATACATATTTTTAAATCCTCACAGAGGATATGTTTATTGATTTTAGAGAGAGAGAAAGAAAGAGAGGGAGAGAGAAACATCGATGTGAGAGATAAAGACTTGCTACATGAATGAATGAATAAGAAAACAAAAGAAACATCTATCAGTTGCCTCCCAAATGCCCTCTGATCAGTGGTCGAACCCACATCCTAGGTATGTGCCCTGACTGGGGATCAAACCTGCAACCTTTTGGTGTATGGGATTATGCTCCAGCCAATTGAGTTACCTGGCCAGAGCTCTATAAATATTTATTAAATGCTTACAGTATGCTAACCACTAAAGAAAAGAAAGTGAATGAATTGATTTTTCTAAGTTTAAGACCCATATATCCAACTGTCTACTATTTACTCTACCTGAATGTCTCAAAGCCATCTCATATTACCATGTCTTAAGCCAAACACATAACGCCCCCTCAAGTCTGACCCTCTTCCCAAGGACTTGCCTCAGTGACTGGCACTACCTTCCAACCAGTTGCTCAAGCTAGAAACCTAGGAGTCTTCTTCAGTTTTCCTTAATCCTTCAACCACATATATGACCCATCATCGAGCCCACTTCATTGTTACCTCCTAAATAAATACTGATACTGTCCAATGGACTTTCTGTCTCCACCTTCGCCTCCTTAACCCAATGTACCATCATCACTTACCTGTGTTACTGAGACAGTCTCCCAGCTGGTTCCCTGATCTGCTTCTCCTTTTTTACACGGCAGAAGAGGTGAAATTCTAAAAACACAGATTTTATATCATGCTCCTTAACTCCTCTTGCCCCACCACCATACTTGGCCCCCTTTCAGTTAACCACACCGTGCTTCATCCTACTACAGGGACTCTGCAGTACTGTTTCTCTGCAGAGGAACACTCTTCCAATCTTCCTCCCCCACGCACCTGCCGAAATCTCCTGCCTACACCTCAAGTTTTAGAACACTTGTCAGTTCTTCAGTGAACTAAACCACAAATTATGCTAGGCTCCCTATTATATGCCCTTAGAGTTGCCTTTTTTCTTATCACTTTTCATAGTTGTAATTTTACATTTATTCATTTGGTGTTTTTTAATTAACATGTGCTCTGCATAATGATGACAGGAGCTATTTTATTTTTGCTCACTATTTAATGTACAGCTCTGGTATAGTGCCTATCACATGTTAGGTTGTTCTATAAAGACTTGCTACATGAATGAATGAATAAGAAAACAAATTACTCAAAATCCTATTGCCCCAAAAGGGACAGCTATATTTTGATGCATTTTCTTCCAATAATTTTAATGCAAACATATTTTGACATTTTTTACAATTTGGACAGATACTGTATAAAAAATTTAATCAAACCCCCAGAATTTTTTGAAATTGATAACTTTTCTTGAAAAACTCCATTTTTAATGGCTGCATAGTATTTCAACTTACGAGTCTAGTCTAATGTATGTAAGCAATTTTCTATTATTATATACTTAGGATTCTTTAAATAATTTTACTGTTATAGGTCATGTTAACCACAATGATTTTTGCCCATTTTATGCATCTAAATTTGTGACTACTAACAGTTTATGAGACAAATTCATAAACTAGGGTAAAATCATGGTTAAGATATACAGATTTTTTTAAGACTTGGAAATACCTGAATACTAATATAAGAGCAATGAATGAACAGAAGAGCCATGGATGACACTAGCATTTATATGTGTCTAGGTTGAATCAAAGTCCTCAGGTTTAGACTGCAGAGCAAGGGCAGACTCCTCAGTTTACTGTAAGCATTTACTCAGTATTTGAAACCTTACCTTTTCATAGGTTACTCCAGGGCAAGACTGAGGAAATATTCTGCAGGATGGACTTATTTTTCAACACTTTGCCTTAGTGTCCTGAAAAGAACCCTTTTAAGAAAATACTTTCGCAATTTTGGTCTTTAATTTTTTTTCTCCTGCTTCACAAATCTGGTAACACTATTGATAGTTCAACAGGGTTCTTCACAATATGTTCCAGGAGTACAGAGTTATTTGGAGCTTTATAAAATTAACATAAATACATTCTGAAGAATCTGCCAACTGTATATGCTTAAAAGTTGCTCCAAATTTTTTTTTTTTGATAAGTTAATTGAAGTCCAGTGTCCCAGGTAGAATAAGACATCAATCAGTGCATGAGGAGCGAGGGCTTCAGGAAGGTGAAGTTACCCGATGCGCGGTGCACTCCCCCCACTTCAACAATCACAGGGTCTCCCTCTTGGAGGCTTCCATGGAAGAGTCTCAATTAGAAGATTCTAGTAACAAAAACAAAGCCTTCTAGACAAGCATTTTTTTTTTTTGCAAGAATATTCCATTCGAAACAACCACAGCAAGACTTTCAATAAATGTTTATAATACTTCTGATACTCAAAATAAATGTCAGAATCATCCATTTTTCATTCTGAGGATTCAATTCTCAATCTACTATGTAAGCACACACCAAGAACAGAAGAGAAATCTATGCACAGCATGACCTACTTTTGATGTACTGAATTTTTTCTCAAAAAGCATTAAAAACTATCATTAAAAATCCAGACAGCATGGCATTATTACAGTGAATGTAAAAGCATATTTCAACATAAGTAAGAATGAGTTGTATTTTTCATAAGGTTTTACAACCAATAATTTTAGATATCTTTTGCTATTATATACACTCATATAAACGCTCATTTCTTAGAATATTTAAATTCATACTCATATCCTCAGTTGCTTGTTTTGATACATAATTCTTTTTGTAAAGGAAAAAAGTCTTTATTAAGGTAGGTTAAATTTTGATACTATGATTATTCCTATTTTCATAATTTCTATTTTTCACTTAGACATGCACAGAGATACCCTTGCTTCTATATTAGAATTTTATTTCTATTACCCAATTCTTCTGATTTTGTTATATAATGCAGTATACATTCTTAAACTGTTTTCTAACATTCACAAGAACTCTATGACACGTGCATATATGCCCATTTTAAAGACGAGGATATTGAGGCTTATAACTATTAAAGAACCCGCCTGAGTTCAGTAACTAGAAAGGGGTAGAGGCAGGATTTGAACCCAGTTCTTTTGGCTCCACACTTTTGCTCTTTCCACTACATCAGGTAACAAACCACATGTGCTACATGTAGTAGTAAGCATCTGAGATTAGATCATTTTTGGCCTGTTTTTGGCATTCAGTAAATGACACCAAGTCATTGTCATGATCATTTTTTAAAGTGTCACTTATCTATGAGAATTCTTTTGCCAGAGAAACATCCCATAATGTCATTTTCAACCAAAGCATATGGTTTCCTTGCTTCTGCCTCCTCATAACCCACTGCATGATTGACATATTCTTCATTTTCTCCTTCACATACACAAGTTCAGGGTAGTAGGTAGTTCAGTAGAAAGAACATTGACTTTTGAGTCAACTAGATCTGCATTTAACTTCTAATATTACCACTTTACAGCTAAGTAATTGTGGGCAAGTTACTGGACTTCTCTGAAATGAAGATCTTCTCATCTGTAAAGGGAATCAGTGATGCCTACCTTACAGGTTTGTAGATTGGAAACAAGGCATGAACATAGAAGGTACTCGGTAGACAGTTTCTCTCATTATCATTTTCATCATTGTGCCCTATGCTTCAGTTAAATCAGACCACATACCCACCCCGCATACTGTCTGTACTTTGCACACCATTGTTCTGTAATTCTTTCACCACAGCATTGTCATCCAATTCGTGTTTCAATCTGGGTTCAAAAGTCACTCCCACAGGCTTTCCCATGTCCTCCTACCAGAAGAGACCGGTCCTTTATCTGAACTGCTGTAGCACTTGGGGCTTAACCTTTTAGACTCACTGTTTCTTGTATCGTAATGCGTTGATTTTGCCTATTGTTGTTGTGAGACTGTAAGAGCCATAACTGCAGACAGCATCTTAACCTTCTCTGTTTTCTCCACAGCACCCAGCTCAGTACCTGGTACTCAATAAATGGATGAATAAATCAAACACGCAGGTAAAGTTTTTATGACATCTGTGTTCTTTCTCTCATAGTTTCAAATCTCTTAATTTAAAATGTGCAGAAACTCCTGAGTTAATGATTTTAGGAATATTACCCATTTCTAAAATGACAAAATCAAAAATTCTACTCTCGACCCTTCCTCAGAAAACATCCTACCAGGATAGATATGAATACAGTGTAACTGCCAAAGGAGCCCTGGGCACACTAAGGTGCGCTGTAGATACGTAGCTAAAGCAAAGAGAATGGGGACAGGCAATGTTCTGACCTGAAGAAGGAGAAGTTGTGTGGAAAATCAGATGGGAAAAAAAAAGTGCTTCAAATGAGAATGATATCTTTTGGTCAGTAAAATGTCCTGGTGTATTTGTGAGAAATCAAACAATTTTATATCATTACTGACTACTGTATTAGTCAGGGTTCTCCAGAGAATCAGAACCAAGAGATATTTATGTGTAACTTATTGTAAGGAATTGACTCACATGATTATGAAGGCTGAGAAGTTCCACAATTTGTCATCTGCAAGGTGTAGTCCCAGGACAGCCTATTGGTGCAGTTCCCACCCCAGTCTGAGTGCTGAGGATCAGCAGATGCTCTGCATGCCAAGCTCTACGAGGAGCGCTTGTGATGTAAGTCCCAGTCCAAGACCCACAGAACACCGATGCCCTAGCTCAATTACTTGGAGGAGGAGAGGGAGAGAGAGAGAAAATTCTCCCTTGTACACTGGGGAGGACAATCTGCTTTACTCAGTCTATTGATTCAAGTGCTAAGCTCACCCTGAAATAGTCACAGATACACCTTGAAATCATGTTTAGCCAAAAATCTGGGCACCCCATGATCAAGTTAACACATAAAATTAACCATTGCAACTCTCAAGTTTAAAAGGATGCCATTTTGCAAAAAAAAGGAAAAGTCAGTAACCCAAATCAGAGTAATATCTCATTAGCCTGTTGCTGAACACAGCCACAAGTCTGCAAGTGAATCCCTAAGGCAGGCTCTGGGCCGAGGGGAAAGCAAGCACTGAAACCCCACCGGTGCTCTGCCCACCCCGGGCTCTGCCAAGTTGGCCCGGGGCAGCCTCCACCTGGAGGAAGGGAGCCTTTTGAAGTTTTGCAGAGTAGTTGTGGACTACTCAGTTGGGGACTCAGTTGGGAAATGAGAAAATAAGATTCATTTGATGTGAACCCCTAGAAGGAATTATCTGCTGAGATGGACTCCCCATGGTAAACCGAAGGCCCAAATTTTATGGATAATAAGTCTAGTGGCCATTTACCGAGAGGGGGCCCTCACTTACTCAGTATACCAGGAAGAGCCTCACACTGAACTCTCGGCTTCCCACACTACGCCCCTGCCTGCTTACACTGTCCGAGTTGACACCTGCAGGGACACTCTGGTTTCCTCTTTCTAACGCTAGACTGAGACCTGCCCCGTGCAATCAGAACTGCACAATTTGGATACCTCGTTTAAAGGGAAAGGACCTCATTGGGAACCTGGATAGAAACTTGCACTATAAAAAAGAGGCCCCCTTTGTCTTGGTGGGACACAATTTAAGTTGCTACTTCAATCTGTTTCTCCTGGGCTGCTGCTCTTTGTGTTCAAAGAAATGCTTTTCATTCTTTATTACTGTTTAACATTAAGTTTGGTCTACACAGCTATAAACTTGAAGGGTTGTAACAGGATACATTGAAGTCTGTTCCAAATAGTCCCCTATGGTCAACAGCCTGTCAATAAACCCTTCTGGCAAGGTTGCCTGTTCCTCCTTTCCCTCAGTACGTATGCATCCCTTTAAACTGCCTGCCTGGGGCTGCAAATGCGAAAAGGTTCAAAAATATTCAGTGCAGCAAGACCATACTATATATAAATTATTTGAGGACAAGAAAAACACCTTTAAGTATTAAACACGGATAATTCTTTGAGGAATCTTTGAAAGTAGACATATTTTCTATCATTTTATTTAAGAATAACAGAGCCTTAAGTGGGAATCCCACTATTTATGCAAAAGACATCATAAAGACTTGTCACATGTGCTGCTGAGAGGAAAATGTTCCCACTACTCCTCCCACTTCTAAAAAAGCACTCTCTCAAGCTTGTGTCTTTAAAGGCTTTAGAAAGGGGGGGGGGGGAGAAGAAAGGATGGCATTGTCATTCTATGTGACAGGCACAGCAAGGAAAACTCCTCTGCCACTCACCTCAGTGTTTTACATTCTGCTGAGACAAATTCTGACTCTCTGCAATCTTGACCTCAAACCACCAATAAAACCATAATAATTATAGACTTCCATCCTGGCTCGCTTGTAGCCTCCCTCCCACACAAGCCATAAAAGCAGCAGCAGCAGCAGCAGCAGGAAGCCTGCGGGTAGGATCACTTTGTGTGGGACAATGAGAGGACAGAGGACCAGAGCACTGGATGTGGGGTCTGTGCTCTGAGGCCTCACAGCACCTAGGGCAGGTGATGGGAGGAGCCTCCCTCCCTTGGTAGCTGGAACAATGTAGAGATTATTACATAAGTAGGAACACAGGACAGAAATAGGCCAGGAGAGGTACCACAAAGTTCCGTCTGCCGGAGCACCCTTCCTTTCCCTCTGGGTACAGGAATTCTATCCACTGCTAAAGACCAGTTAAATAACTGGTCCTCCTAATCTTCTTATTCCTCTCTTTCCCCTCCTTGTCCCTCTCCTCCATTAGTACATGCTCAGAATTCATCTTGACTTCCTCCATAATTTTAATCTATATTGCACTTACTCCTTTTCATCAGTATTTAAGTGTGTCTTGTTTATTGTGTTTGGATCTCTCTGTGTTTGTTTCCCACACAAACCATAAACAACTTGAGGGTAGAGACCAAACTTCACTCATCTCTACCTGCTTGCGCACTAAGCCCAGTGCCTTGTACAGAGCGCGTGCTGTTCCATTTGCCCGGGACCACTTCCCTATTCTCCACCCACCCACTCACCCTTTAATTTAGTTTACTACTACTTGTTAAGAAGATAACATTTATGTTCCCACTTTTCACGTGTCTGTTCATGAGGAACTCCCAATAGTGACTTTTATGGCCTTTTGTCCCACTCTGACCTGTTCCTTCTGCCCTAGGACAAGGAGTGTCATTTAATCGGAGTGTTTTCGGAAAGGGATTGAGTACAACCAGTCTGGCCTTTATCTTACCCCTATTCAGGTTTCATAAGGGTGGATCCTTCTCTGTAATGTTGCCCCTAGTTGTCAAGCATAAATTCAATTCAGAGGAGCGTTAGCAAGCTTATCTTCCTACATAAGTAAGATACATCCTAAATTGTATCAGTAATACACTTGATATTTTGATTTCCATCTCTCAACCACTTTGTCTTTTTCTCAATTATTTCCAAACACAAGTGGGAGAGTGGTGTTATGTACTCCCCTCCTAATATCTCAATACTAGTCACACTTCAGATTATAACAAACATGTCACTTCCTTGGAAAATCTTCCCTGACCATTGAAACTTGGTTGGGTCCTCCTATAGATGACAGCTGATAGATAGATAGATAGATAGATAGATAGATAGATAGATAGATAGATAGATAATTTTTTTTTCCTTCACAGCACTTATCCAATAGCATAGTTGTCTGTAAGATTTCTTTCTTAAACATATACTGAAATAGAGAGTATGGTATATAGATCCCCACATACCCATCAAGCAGCTTTATCAATCATCTACCCAATTTTATTTCATCTATACTCCCACAATCCCCTACAAACCCAGACCAGTTTGAAGAAAGTATCCCAGACATCTCATCACTTTATCTGTAAATATTCCAGCATATATTTCAAATAGATAAGCACTAACCTCTGTTTGTTTTTATACTTAACCTGTTTGTAGGATTATTTATTTTAATGATTGTTACTATTCGCACTCACTTCTTCCCTCAGATTACAAGACATGTCAGAGGCACTATCTGTTTCATCTCTACTGTACACCTGGTACATGGCAGGTGCTTGATAAACAAAATGTAAAGGAAGAAAGTTTAAAAGGGAATACAGAAAACCACTTGCAATGTGGGGCCAGCCAGCATCCATCTTTTGGTAACCATAGCCAGACTTTCCCTCACATCTCAGTCCCCGTGATTTAAAAAGGGCTGGCTCCACCCTGCTTGGTTTAGTGATGAGCACGGGACCCAGTGGAAACAACATGATGCTGGGAAACTTGATGCGCAGTCGGGAGAGAGGCAAGCACTGTCTCCTACTGGACGGGAACCTAGAGAATGAAAAGTTAATGTCATGGCAAGGATGGAGTGTATTTGAAAATGGCTCTGACAGAGGGGATGTAGATCCAAGAGATGCAGAGAGAAATCAGGGCCTGGAGAAAGTGCCTGAGTGCCTTCATCAAACCTCAAGGGAGTCAAACCTACCCGTGGATTTTTAAAGTTACATTACTCAATAAACACCATGCTGGCTTAAACAAGTTTGGGTTACATTTACCAAAATTTTCAATGGAAAGTTCCTGTCTGATTACTTGGGAAAAGGGAACATATAAACAGTCAAAAGAATCTCCAAAGCCTCTTGGATGATAAATTAAATATATTCTTTTACAACCTGTGAGTTGGTCTGGTACTCATATATTCTGAGTTCTCATGGCAGGTCAAGCCTCTAGACCTCAGATCCCTCATTTATAAAATAAAGGGAACTGAAAGCTTCTAAATCACCTTTGCCTGAGAAATCCTATGAGTTTAACGGGGAAAGCCTAGGAAAGCACATAAGAGGGATCTAGACTTCCACTCTGGAAATAGCTTTTGCTTACTAGCATATCTCCATTTTTGTTTTAATTAATTTTAAATCATTTTATATCTTCCAGAAAACAGTAATAACTTCCAAAATGAGAAAGAACCCTGCTCAGCATTTCTCTGTTGGGTAGTAGATACTTCGCAGGGAAAATAAGTCTCTTCTCTTGCACTGTGGCCTGAAATTGTCATGTCGACATTAGGAAAACACATTCAGATATTAGGCATGATCAACAGGAAACCAGAGATAAGCATTTTTTAAATTTTCCCCAGCAGAGACTTTGCTTTCTGCAAAGAATAAGCTCACCTTAGCTTCTATGGAAATCACTTGTCTCCTCTTAAACATATGTGTCTTTATTTCAAGCTCCTCTTGTTGGAACAGTATGAAAATGTTCACCTGCTTGAGAGACAAATCTCAGAATAATAGTTAAGAAAACATAAAAAATCAGCTATATTTAGGATGCTATATTTAATGGCTTTAAAGTCTGACATGGTTCTTAAATTCTATCAGGTGAAAATTCTACCAGGTAAAAATATATTTGTGGAATTGCAGCCAGGAATTTACTTTATTGCAGAGGACCAGAAAAAAATGGTGGGGGAGGGGGGAGGGAAAAGACCTCAAGAAGCACAGAGAGACCTCCCTTAGCTACAGATCTCCCATTCACTACCTACCTTCCTGCTATGTCAGAAGGAAAGATACTTAGACGATTAAAGAACCTATGTCCCCCATTATATTCTCCTCCACAAGAAGATTCATGTGTGGGAAAGATTGGTCATTTAAAAGACACCTTCTCTGATCTTATTGAATCTGTGTTTATCTAAATTTCTGGTTGCAGAGATTCATATTCTCTTTTTAAGGGGCAGTTTGACAATAGAGATTTTAAAACCATAAAAGTAGGCATATCCTTTGCGGAATCCAAGATGGTTCTAAATCCAGTATGGCCCTTACCACTCCTTTGTGTAGTCCCTTCCCACAACGAATCATGGATGTGAGGCTGCATTCGCATCCTATTGCTGCTGTAACAAATCACTACAGATCTAGTGGCTTAAAACAACACAGATTTTTTATCTTAGAGTTCTAGAGATCAGAGCTTCAAAATGGGTCACCTGGGGCTAGTATCAAGGTGTCAGCAGTAAGCTCTAATGAAGAATCTCTTTTCTCCCCTTTTCCATCTTCTAAAGGCTGCCTCCATGGCTTGGCTCATGCCCTCCTCCACCAGCCACATCACTCCCACATCTGCTTCTGTGGACACATCGCCTTCCTGACTCCAGTTCTCCTGCCTCCCTGTTTTACTCATAAAGACCTTTGTGTTACATTGGAACCAACTGGATAATCCAAAATAATCTACCCATCTCAAATTCCTAATTTAATAATGTCTGCAGTAACATCTCTTTTGCCATAAAAGATAACATATTCACAAGTTCCATTGTTTTAGGACATCTTTAAGGAATCATTATTCTGCTTACTATAGTGACCAACAGAAAATGGTGGAAATAACAGTATGTGATTTCCTCTGCATGGTCATAAAAGGCATTGCAACTTTCTTCAGCCTTTCTGAAATGTTTTATACTGGGGAGGACACTCAAACAACCCTGTAGAGAGACCCATGTGGAGAAGAACAAAGCCTTCCTACCCCAACAAGCACCACTTTACCGGCCATGTGCTTAAGCCACCATGGAGAAGACCCTGCACCCTTGGTCAAGCCTGCAGATTACAACCTCAGCCAACACCTGACTACAACCATGTGAAAGACCCTGCCTAGCCACTCCTGAATCCCTGATGCAATAATAAAGAACCATTTTCATTTTGTGCCTCTAAATTTTGGGGTGATATATTATGCAACATTATAACGAATACAACTTTGTCCCACTCCCAGAAATGGGGGTCAGTTGTATGTGGAAAGAAATGAGGAAAGAATCAGTTATATTGCTCAAAGGAGTCATATGCACAAAAAATTCTGAATATAGAAGTTCATCAGAGTTGTGTATTAGTAAAACATCAAAACCAACCTAAGTATTTCACTATGGAAGACTGGTTAAATAAATTAAAACACATGCATAATAATGGATGAGCATGTGTCCTGTGGCAGAACATAAAAAATCATGTTGTAGAATAGTGGTTTTCAAAATTTTTATGGTTGGAACTTTTTAAGTAAAAATTTTAAGAAGAGCTTTCAAAATAGAGACAGACTCATAGGCAGAAAGCAGGATGACAGCTAAGGCAGGAGGGTGGAGGGATTGAGAAAAAAGGAAAAAGGACTCTTGGACATGCACAACAGTGTGGTGACTGCAGGGGGAGGGTGGTATAAGTGGACTAAATGGTTTTGGGAAAAAATACAATTAAAAAAAAAAGAAGGGCTTATCACTTCTCGGCCTTTTGGCTAATATCAAGTGTAAAAAAAAGAAGAGTTTGCACAAAAGAAAAAAGCAAGTCTTTCCAGTTGATGTTCAGGTTGAGGTAGGTGCAGCTTCCCAGAACCAGGCCCTGGCAAAGGTATACTCCAAGGACACCTAGAATTCTGGGAGCACATTTTGAAAGCCACTGTTCTAAGAGAATCTTTAATGACATGTGAATCAATATGCCAACTGAAATGAGGAGGCTACTGAAAGTACTAGATACTGTTTTAAATGATATGCTTGTCTACCTCTCCACCTTCACCATAGGTACTCTGCCCTTGTCATCTACGCTCTGGCCTCTGGTCTTCTCAGCTCTCAGCTCAAGTGTTCTCTCTCAGTGGAAACTTACTTGCTACTCCTTTCTTTCCCCTCATACTAACCCAGATGGGATAAGGCCCCTTGTTTGTTGACTTCAACCATCTATACATTTTGTCCCATTATTTATCACCATCATTTCATTATTTTATTAATGCCTTTCTACCACATTAAATTGCTAAGTTCAAACTGACTTTAAAAAATAAATATCACTTGTATTTGTTTGCTAGACTACCACAAGAAACTGCCTATCAGCTGAATCTAAGGTAGAACATATTGTAGTACCAGAAAGTGAGGAGGTGCTAAAAAACAAACAACAACAAAAAAACCCACAACCACAAAAGAATGGATTTATGTCATAGGGACACAGGAATATACCTGAAAGAGCTCCAATCTGCCCAAGGCAGAACATGTTGAGCAACTAAATAAAGCAGTATTGGATTACAAATCAAAGTATAAAATAAATATATATGAATCCATTTTTTATATCAGTAGGGATATAAAAAATGATTGAAGGAATAAAGAAAGACTTGAGGTGAAGATGGAAGTGTAGGTAAAGATGTTTCACCTCCTTGAACAACTACAGAAAAAATTTCAACTAGACCTCAAAACAAATAACACCCAGAACTGTCAGAAAAATCAAGCTGTAGGGAAGTCCACCAACCAAGGATTTAAAGAAGCCACATTCATCCAGATGGGTAGGAGGGGAAGAGCTGTGGAGACAGGTGGAGAGGCCCAGGGACCTGGTGGAACAGGCAGTCCCCACACTCATGCGTGGTGGATAAAACATGGGAGCACTACCTCAGGAGTGAGGGATTCCAGCCCCAGGCCAGATCACACAGCCCAGAGTTCCAGCACCAGGAAGATAAATCCTTATAACTTCTGGCTATAAAAACCAGTGGTAGTTGGTACAGTGGAAGAAACTGCGAGATTCTCAGAAGCCTCGGGTTAAAGGGCCTGAATGGACTTAGAACTTACACAGACCCACCTTCTCTGGGATTTAGCACCAGAGCAATAGCTGGAAGGGCACCAGTCACACACAGGGAGTAAGTGAAGTGAGTGGAAACAGGGCAAGTGCTGGGAAAATGTCCAGAAGCCAGGCAGCAGCATTGTCCCCTCTCCGAGTCCTTCCTCTACCTGGAGTCACAAAGCTGTGAAGTGGGCTGTCCTGCCCTGGCGATTACCCAAGTCTCCACCCCACATGATTCATAGGTGCTTTTTCTACAATAGGCCATGCTACTAAGACAGAAGTCAAAGCAGCTTTACCTAATACACAGAAACAAACACAGGGAGGCTGCCAAATTGACGAGACAAAGAAATATGACCCAAATGAAAGAACAGAACAAAACTCCAGGAAAAGAACTAAACAAAACAGAGATAGCCAACCTATCAGATGTAGAGTTCAAAACACTGGTTATCAGGATGCTCAATTAACTCATTGAGTACGGCAACTGTATAAAAAAGACCCATGAAGAAAAGAAAGTTACATTAAGTGAAATAAAGAAAAATCTACAGGGAACCAACAGTGAAGGGAGATGAAGCCAATATTCAAATCAATAATTTGGAACATAAGAAAGAAATAAGCATTCAACCAGAACAGTAAGAAGAAACAAGAATTCAAAAAAGCAAGGATAGTATAAGGAGTCTCTGGGACATCTCCAAATATACCAACATCCGAATAATAGGGATGCCAGAAGAAAAAGAGAAAGAGCAAGAAATTGAAAACTTATTTGAAAAAACAATTAAAAAAAACTTCCCTAATATGGTGAGGAAATAGACATATCCCTACTACAATTCAAAGTTACTTATTGGAAAATTTGACTCTTGTTCTGTGTACATTAGAATTCTCTTGGTAATCTTGCATAAGATATATTTTTAAAATACTGCATTCCTTTCTATTCTCCCTTACACATGCCACAGCCAGAATGCCAATTCAGCTTGAAACTGCTATCTTTAAAAAGTATATTATTTACTCTTTTAAAAAAGCTTCAAGTTGAGTTAACTAAGATCTAAAACTATGCACTTAATATACCCTATGCTAATGCAGCTTTAATCCTTTTAAGGAAGAGTGTCAAGAGAAACAAAACTTCCAAAAAAAAAAGAAAGAAAGAAAGAAAAAGGAGCAAATGGTTTTATAAAAAGAAAAAAGTCATGTACAATCCTGTACACTCATACTAGGGGAAGCCTTCTTGTAAATTTTAATTAATAAGCAACATAATATTCTTTCATGTCAATGGTACTACAAAAAAGCCATCAAAATTAGAAACTTTCCAAAAAAAAAAAAAAAAAAAAAGAAAGAAAGAAAAGAAATGTGAGTACATTGTCTTTGCTCAAATAATCCTTTATACTATTCAAGCTGCTGCTGCCCTCCTTTTCTGGCCTTTTCCATTCCTAATTTCTTAAAACCATCTTTCTCCTCTATCTAAAATCAGAGAGCACAATTAGAGGGCATGCAGCTCCGCCTTTTATGGAAATAGCTACACCCCTTATTTGCATGTGTTTGGACCCATTACCAGCTGTCCTAAAAGCAGGAGCAAAAGCAAAAGCAGGATGGTGACCAGTCCTTCTTGTTATCCAGGCAGATTTTGTTCAAAAACAAAGATTAAAACAGTGTAAATGGTAGAAAATAGCTTTTTTTCCCTTAAAAAATACGAGAGCAGTTTAAAGTGAATAGAAATTAGTGGATCAGTGAACTGGAAGAACATGTTATTGCCTCTGAAATAGCCTGGCTCCCACTCAACTTTGCATAACAATGTTCAGCTTGCTACTACGGAGCAGGACTTCCAGTGTGCTTCCCAGCCTAGATTAGGAAGGTTCCCCTCTCCACCATGAGACTGGTGGGAATAAAATGCACAGTGCAACCACACATGTTTAAACCTTTTAGAGAGGATTTTTTTTAATCTAAGCAATTATTTCTGCTATTAACAGGTGTAAAATGTCTTCTAAGAAAGTGCAAAACAGCAAATGCGCTTTTGAAATATGCAGCACAAGCTGCATATAAATAAGACGTTCTAGAAGCCTATCTGCTTCAATTTTGCAAAGCAGATGTCTGCTGTCCTAAGCAAATAGTTCAAGTTGTTTCCAAAATATGGAAGCAAAAAGCAATAGAGCTACCATTTGCACACTCATTAGTAAGAGAGGAAATGCATCTGTTTTGGAAAATTGCCGCTCACTAAAAAGCAAGTTTCCCTAGCAACAGCTACATCACACAACTCAGACCATTTCTAAGCTATGAGAGTAATTATAGAAAAATATATAAAAAGATTTTTATCAAATATTTTTTATCTTTGCCATGGGAACATTTTCCCTAAACTTAGATATGCCAAAAGCCATTCTATACGATCAGGGGTGTGTGTATGTGTGAGTGAGAGAGAGAGAGAGAGAAAGAGAGAGAGAGAATGAGTACAGAAAGACAGGGAAATGCATGGGGAGGGGTGTCCCACCAGGGGCACCATTTCAGCGTGGGGTGTGGTTAGTTTGGTGACCCCTGACTCCATTCTTTTCATTGTGGCTTTTCTTATTTCCTTCCTTAACCAAATCAAAGAAGTTCTAACTGGATGATAAAAGAGCCAAAAAGTAGAGGCTCTAAATCCCATAATTCTGTTTACAGGCACTCTCCCTCCCGACCCCCCGCTGCCAGAGGCGAGATCCAGGAGGAGGTGGGCCTTCCTTTTGTCACCGTTCTGCCTAAAAGCTTTCATTCCTCAAAAAAGCATTTAGAATTCTCTCAAAGTTCATCCAAATCCAACAGGAAATATTTAAATTCTCCAAGAAAAAACTATAAAATATGTATTTTTGTCATGAGTAGGAAAATATATCTAAAAATAAAGTGGAACATCTGAATTTCCTAGCATTTCTGGATTGTTCTGATACGTATATATTGTTTAAACTAAAACACTGCTTGGGGATACAGCCTATTTCCTGGCAGTGACTTGTTACCTTGTAATACTATATTTGAATGTATTCGATGACTGGTCTGTGTTTTAATGCCATCAATAACAGCTTGTTTGAAATGTCTTTTAATTGCAACATATAACATTTAATACAGTTTATCTCTTCCTAAAGGATCATTTTCAGTCCTGGATCTGAGGAAGCAAGCACGGGCAGCAGGCTTCCACCCACAGCTCTCATGGTCCTCTGAGATGGAAAAAATAAATAAAGCAGCCAGTATATGGGTTTAAATTCAAGTACACCGGCCTGAAAAAACCAAGACCAAATCAACACAGGGAAACAGAGATGAGCTGAGACAGTGTAGGCACCAGCTCTGTGACAGGCCCTGTACCTCCATTCTCCCTTGGATCTTAACCATGGAGGTATTAAGGGCATTTTCCGATAAGGGGTTTGAAACTCAGAGGGGACATAATTTGGGCAGTGTCACATAGAAACAGTGGTAGGATTAAGATGCCAACCCAAGTCTGTCTAAAACCAAAGACTGTGCTCCTTCGGTGAATCTCTCCTTGCCTCCCTGGTAGCTGGAGTTATTAGCTGTTCATTTTTTCACCTGGACTTCTCCTTGGCGGGGGTCACAAGCTGTTGAGCCCTTATTCTTTTTAGACAAAAACCGCTTTATTTACAAATGTGAACTGATTGCCCACTTTAAAGCCAGAAGATTTCCCACAAAATTCTGATTTGGGCTTCCCCTGTAAAACAGAGCCTAAAACAATGTGACAGCACCAGGATTCCCTCCTGGCAACTGACAACTGCAGCTGAGGACAGCTGTGCTTTCTCCAAGGTTGAGGGTCTCCAGGTCACCCCAGCCTGTCACACACAGTTAGCAGCCTGGATTTGTGGCATCTGAGTTTGCCACCCCTGGATGAGTGGCACCAAGTCAAGTCTCCAAATAGTCCCTGAATGTTGTCTACAAGCAGGGACAGTGCCTTACTAGTTAGGAGCGGGTGAAGTGGGTACAGCTGGGAGCTGTAAAACCGACTGAAGGAAATGGGACTGAACAGCAAACTTGAACCTATGAGTCCATTTAGACCAGCTCATCTTCTAACCAGACGTCTCAAAATTTTCATAACAAATGTGTAAACCTGCCCCCAGCTGAATAATGACCTTTCATGAATTTCAACTAAGAAAATAAAAAGAGCCCTGGCCAATGTAGCTCAGTGGATTGAGCATGGGCTGCAAACCAAAGGGTCACCAGTTCAATTCCCAATCAGGGCACATGCCTGGGTTGCAGGCCAAGTCCCCAATGGGGGCCACGTGAGAGGCAACCACATATTGATGTTTCTCTCCCTCTTTCTCTCTCCCTTCCCCTCTCTCAAAAAAATAAATAAATAAAATCTTAAAAAAAGAAAGAAAGAAAACAAAAAGAGCAGGGGTCCAAGAACCAGAATTTTCATGCTCACTCAGTTACTAACTCACCTTTCGGGAAGCAGCACTAAGCCTTGGTTGGATCCAGGTGCCATATCTGTAAATGGAAAGACCTGGACTGTTGATGGACAGCAGCCATGCAGGTAATGTAAACACAGAGCAACAGTGGTGGGGTCTGGGGCTACACAGAGGACACTAAAGAGAGGGGCAGCTGCTGCTTCACTCCAGACCATTGTCACCCTGGGGGATCAGGGCTGAGGGTGACAGACTGTCCCCCTTTGCCAGAGTAGCCAGAAATATACATGAGCCTGTGTGTGCATTTTAATTTGAAATGCTTGACTCTCCAAAATATTAACAACTAATTCAAAGATTTTACAACTCCACATAAGCCTCCTCTGGGCAGTAAAAGAAAATGACTCTGGGTTGGACTGGCCCTCAGGCCCTCAGTGTTCTGCCTTCGGACTAAACTCTATTTAGCATTAGGATTCTGTGATTTTAAGTACTGAGCAGACATAATTATCCTGGGAAAAAAAGAGAGGGATGTAGGTAGGTATGTTTTCAGTGGAAAAGCTCAAAGAGTTGGAATGTGTGGCATTCACAAAGTGGCTCATTTCGCCCTCCTGCTCTGAGTCTTGCACTTTGTGAGCACAAAGCAAGAGATGTGGGCACATGCACTGTGCGAGCATCACTTGCAGAGACTAAGTGAGGAGACGCTGCTGGGAGGAAGAGAGAAAGTGGAAACTACACTCCAGGGAAGTGGGAGAATTGCACCCATTCCCTGGAAACCCAAGAAGGAAGGAGGTAAAAACATTTTAATACAAGTACTGTATGCTAGGTGCGTTATATATCTTAGTCCCTAAATCTTTAAGGTAAATGATGGTGTTGCCCATCATTAAGTACAGTGATGACAATGTACTGTGTATTTTTCATGTACCAGGCACAGTGCAAAGTGATTTAACTATGTCTTACCTGACCAACACCATGAGAGAGATTCCTGTCTGACCAATACACAGGTGAGAAAATTAAGACTTCAAAATTCAGTAATTTGGCCCAAAATGTACAACTAATTAATTATCAGTGGGATTCAAATTCTGTCTGCACAGCACTCATTCTGAATCCTTTTTAGCTTCTCTGAAAATTCAGAGGACTGATTCAAGATCCCATTACTAGGAAGCAGTAAGTCAACATTCCATTGTGAATTTGAGTCTGAGAGCCTCCAGCTGGTTTTCCTACTATCTGTCTCCAGGTAGGACCATCCCAGACACAAGTCCCCAGGGTACAATGTACTTGAAAACTGTCCTCTTAAATTCTTCTTGAATTCACAGACTTCTCTCCTTGAGTTTTCCTTTCTGGAACACAGTATCCACAGTGCACATAGCCACTGGCTCCTCTAGAGAGTGAAAGCAACACTGAGCTAAGATAATGAGACAACATTTAATAATCATTGTTGTTCTTTCTCCAATAAAGCAAAAATATTAGCAAGTGCGAATGACACAGTACTCAAAAAACCAAACAAATACAGAGCATCTGAAAAAGCGTGCTAATGCACTGACTGCATTTCTATTCAGTATGCCACTTGCTTCCCATGTGAGGAAAATATTGTAGGTGTTATTTCCAAATACAAACAAAATACAAAAACAAGCTAAGTATAGAAACTGTTTTGAGCTAAGTAGAGCCCACGCCAATGCTGACACCAGTGAGCACACACTATGTGCTGGGCACTATCCTAGGAGCTTTACCTGTATTATCCCAATTCATCCTCACCTCAACCCATCTTTTCAGACATCTTTTCAGACTTTTCAGACTAAGATACAAAATGGCTAAGGAATGTGCCCGAGGTAATACTGTTAGTAAGTGGTCAAGCCAGCTTCCAAGCCCAGACGTGTGTTCCCAACACTGTAATACCTTTCATATTGTCAAGTGACAGAAAGCATGGTCTAATTTGGCAAGTATATCATATTGTAGAATTTGAAGATTTCTTTTTTCTTTGGTTCTTTCACATTCTCTAAAAGCATATAATTCACTTAGAGTTTTTGAAATGGAGATGTTTAGTATTTAAGCTATACCTGCAGAAATCTTTTTAATGCGTATTAAGTCTCACAGATTGGTAGGGCCCTCTTAACACAGATAATAAAAATGGCAGACTCCTTGAACACGAGGAAGCTTGGAATATTCCACCCTCAATAAAGTGTTAACTAAATGGGTACATCACAAAACAAGATAGGTACTTATATGAGGCACAGTCACCTGGTGTCCGCTTAATACATATCTGATGGATGGATGAATGAATGAATAACTACTGTGTCTCTAAAAATTCACTTACTTATTTATTCAACAAATAATAGGTACCAACTATGCACCAGGCACTGTTCTGGGCAATGGGGATACAACCCTGTGCAAAACAGACAAAATTCCTGCCCTCTTGGAATTTACATTTTTGATAGAAACAGAAAATTAACAGAATAAGTAGGATACTTAATATGTAAGAAAGCCATAAAACTATGAAAAAATAAAGCAAAGGAAGTGTACTGGGAGAACTGGATGTAGTCTGCAGTTTTAGACAGGGTGGCAAAAAGGGTCAATGCTTTAAAATACTGACCACAGCAAAGATCGTTTCACTTGCTATTAAACATTCAAAATTATACCCCTATATGTGCAATAAATTTAGCCAAATATATTCAATTAATATTATTGGATAAATTTTATATTTGGTATTGATGAAATGTGACTTTTCTAGACCATTCCAGAATGAATTTTTAAAAATCACAAAGCATGATAGAAAAATAGTATATGTCTTACAAATCACTACAGACAGGACTAAATAATTTTTGTTTTGCTAATTTATATCAATATGTAAGACATCAAAACTGGATGTATCTCAAATGAAATCTAAATAAATAAGTAAAATCCATGCAGAACTTTCTTGAAAATAATCTCCTTTTGCACATCCCTTGTTGTTGTGTGACCCCAGGGGGCCTGAGCAGCACCTGGGGGCAGACTAGATGATGTGGTCTGTCACCTGCACACAACCCTCCCAAGTGCCCCAAAGCAAATCATAATGCAAAGCACTTAGGATCACCAAGCAGATAAAGTAGTTTTGATTGTTTTTTCCTAAGTTGTGAACACTCACTAGTGAAAACCTGTTCAGTACTAAACAAAATAATTCCACAATATCAAGGCCTTAAAAGTGAATACTATGGAACTGGGGTTAAAATATTCAGATTATCACTCAAGACACAACCATCTATAGCTAATTCTAAATGAATGATGATAAAAAGCCCTATTTGTCTTCTCAGGGTTCTAAGGTATACCAGCCTTATCAGTACAGGTACACCTTGGAGGTACTGTGGATTCATTTCCAGACCAGTGCAATAAAGCAAGTATCACAATGAAACAAGTCATAATTTTTTTTGCTGGTGGAGGGTATTACCTTTAATTTCTTAAGAATGTAACATCTGAGAAATACAAAAAATAAAGCGCAGTAAAACAAGTTGTACCTGTACTTAATAGTGTGAATTGCACTTAGGGCTTAACAAAAATGTTTAAAGTATTTCATTTTCTTCAATTTTTATCATCATTTTATTTGCCCAAAAAAGAAACTTTTATCAAGCTTTCATTCCTTGAACTTGTCTTCATTTGTTCATTGCTTCCTACAATATGTCCATTTTGAAAATAAATATATATTAGAAATTACTTACTATACTAGGAATTAGTATTTCCCCCCTTTGTCATATATACTAGTTGCTTTTCTTACTTTAAATTCATTTTCACACACAATATATGGCTGCATCCTGATAACACAAAATGTATAGCTTAGACATTTAAAAATATATCCCAAACTTGCTTATCTGACAATGAAGCCTTCTAAATTCATTTGAAAAAGACCGTATGTTTATTACGTGGGAGCTCTGTAATGTTCTTAGTTACAATTAGGCACACAGGGAACTACCTGAATAATAAGAAGTGAGACTGTCACTCGAGCACTTGGCCTCCGCCCCTTCGGCTCTTTTCAGATGCTGCGGGAGCCTACCAGCTAAATGTCACAGTTCCGTGCCCAAGGCATCAAGGACTTTCCTGGCACCAACCTGCCTACTTCAGAATAAGCAATATTTCAGAGTCATCAGAATTAACCATCCACTAAATTCAATTTCATAAGACTGCATCATCCTCAGTGTCTCACCTTCATGCACAATTTATTATGACTTCATATGAAAAGCTAAAAGCTTAGAACACACATAGGCTATCAGATTCCTGAACAGAAAGCCCTTTTCCTGAGCAGTTTTAGACCACGGAGAGCAGCTCAGACTGTAATTGGGTGTCTTCTCAGAGCATCTGACAGGGTTCACACTGAAAAAGAGATTAAAGACAAAGTGTCAGGATGTACCAATTGTGAGAAATCCCTGCATTCTCCTTCAGCCCTTCAGCACTGACAAAATGAGAAGCTTCAAACAAGGATTCCCAGGGCCTTTCTGAAGCCGACACAGTCCTAGCTCTCCTGAAGCTCCCGGCACACACTGCAGAGAGCAAGCAGGGAGACGGGAACTGCCTTAGGTGCTTTCAACGTGTGGCTGGAAACGCACCTAATCTGCAGTTCTGTCTTTTCTTATTTTTTTATTACTTTCTTCTGTTTTACAAGAAAGAAAAAGAACAGGCACTGCCGTGCAGATAAAAATTGAGAAGGGAAATGAAGAAACTTTAAATAGGGACTGTCAAGTAAAATCTAACATTAGAAATATTAACAAGGATGTAGCACCATTTTGTTTGTGGCTAGTTGAAATGGTGCATCTCGGGTTATTTTGAATTCAGGAGAAAGTTTATCTTGAGACTTCATAGGAAGGTCCTCGTTGATGTAGGTGATACAGATAGAAAACTCCCACCATGAAAAAAAGAAGAACTTTAAGGATCGGGGAGGAGAACTGAATCCTCTCCATGAACTGAACTAATTCTTTAGGATGGTCACTTGTTACCAACTAAGCATGCTGGCTGTGTGCTCATCTTATGAAAGGGCTGTTTTCCACAGGAAGAGCAGAAACCAACCACAAGAGGGTTATTTTCTCAACAGTACACATAGGTTTCTGCATTGGGCAAAGGCAGCAGGCCCCCGCCAAGCCAGAGGCTTCCAGCAGTGCTGACACCCCACTGTGGTACTCTCCCCAGCCTTACACACTGAACAATAGCTCATATCCATCACAAGGTCACTTGTCAGTCCTTCTCGGTTAAATGGGTCTTTATCTTTAGAGAACAATGGGAATTATAGGAAACTGGTGGCCTCACATCACAGAATTATAAATAGCTGCTGTTAGATGCAGCCCTAAGTTTTTGTTTCTCAATTTTAAAATGAAGTTCATATTTGAGAGAGGGTAGTCATCTGCTGGTCAGTTTGTGATGCCCAGTGATGGCATCTTATCTAAGTGATTAGGGACCTATTAGTTTCCAGACGGATCACCAGTTCTCACCAGGAATTTTAATCAGAAGGATTGCTTGCTGTGCTGAAGTCGTCCCCAGCGAACAGAACATTATTGACCTTTCCTCCACAGGAAATTTAAATTTGTATCATTTGGCTGGTTAGGATTTCTGCCATTTCCCTGTGGATCAGATTAAAGTTGAACTTTCAAGTTCGGTCATACGTTAAAAACACAAACACATAAACTGTGAAAAGCCAGAAGCAGAATGATGTCTATCCCCAGTTGCAAAGGTCACTGCTGTTTTTTCTCATCCATCCCGGCCGACCACAGCCCCCATGCTTACTGCCCCCATTTAGGGAACTCTGACTGGAAAGCAGCCATGCTCACGGGTCCTCGGCACGCTCACTGCATGGAGATTACCTATTATATTTAATTTTGCTCTCATTTGTTTGTCACAGGTTAGAACAGGACAAAATGTATAAATGAGGTTATATTTATCAGAATTTTTCTGGTTTGGTCTAGAAAGTTCCTGACTTGTACCACTAAGGGAAAAAGAAAAAAAGTCCCAAGTAAATATTCCTTAGTGGGACTTGCTGCTCTCAAAATAAGCAATTGCAGGGTACAATCTCACAGAACTGCTGTGTCATTACATATTAAGTAGATCAGGGAGTCACACAGAAAACAGTTCCCCTACCCCAACGCAGCCAATCACAAATAACTTAGGAAAGCTACTTACCAACATCGCAGTGTTAAATTAGCAATTGGTTTTATGTTTCTAAAAATGACGTCATAAATTGGTATAACTATGAAACATAGCAATCTAGGGTCACACACAACATTCATTTAACAACTTAGGACTGAGAGAGGTTGGAAGGTCGGAGTTATACCAAAAGTGAAACAGATTTAATAACCAAAAACAGACTAAAGCTTTATTATACCTTATTTAAAAGATCATGTCATCTGAAACCAGGTTCAACCTACATTTCCACCTCAACACTTAGCTTCCAAATGAATTTTCAGTGTAATTCGTTTGATTTGATTCCAAGCAGATATACATTTAATTATCACTGCATATCAGAAAATATTTAGGAAATCTAAGCTTTTGTAACTAACCTAAACATCAAGGCTTAGAAGCAATTAAGAATTGTTTTAATGTTTATAAATTATTCCATTAATTTTGCAATCTTCATATTGCAAGCTTTAAAGCATAGCCATGGATGGGCAGAGTTTTTTTTGTTATTGTTGTTATTTGTTTTTAAAGATATTTAAATCAGTGGCTCAGAGACTGCTTTCTCATGATAGGCAAGTTTGACTAAGCATTGTTTTTCTGAACTGTCTTCATCACTGAAGTGAGTTACCGTATTTGCTGTGTGTAATGCGGTTTTTTGCCCAAATTTTTGAGGAAGAATAAGGATGTGCATTATACGTGGGTAGTACCTGAAAACCTTGTGTTTTGTAATTATTTGTTACATAATATTTCTTGTACTATAATATGTTCAAAAATAAATACTAGAGTTCTTTTATAATACAAAAAAAGTATCTAAATATAAACAAATAATTGACTTAAAAATTAAAATGGAAGATTTTTTTCCTGAAAATTTGGGCCAAAAACATGGGTGTGCATTATACACAGCAAAATGCGGTGTATATATATGAGAGGAAAATCACTTCAGAATTCAGCTAGGAGCAAATACATAATTGCTTGACATTCTTGTTGGAAACTCAGTTCAGACTTGACATCAGCCATTGCACAAAACCAAATATGAAAGATATCTTGAGAGATTAACTTCTTCTTCATAGCAAAAGAGAATGCCCAAAATTGTTTTAAAACTGAGTTTTCATGGTGTGTGACATGGAATGGTATTATTTTAATGATATAAAAGTGAAAAATGAATAAAGATAAATGAGGCAAACATTCTCCATTATATGCCAAAGGTAAATAATGTGTTTCTTTATCATAAGTAATCTGAAAAAAAAAAAATCAGTAGCCATTGTACCAAACACTGTGCTAAGCCCCAGAATTCAATTCTTTCCATTGTGTATTCTGCTGCTTCGTTTCAGGCTGACCTAGCTCCTTCCAGTCCTGCATCCTTGAATTCAATGAGCGACCTTAGCAGTGCTCAAGAGCTAAATTGCATGCAGAATAAAGGTAACTGCTTCCCTAAGTTCATCTTGCTCTTTCCCTGGAGGTTTCCTCCACCACCCTGCCCTGGGAATTCTGGGTAGGACTCTCAGTCCCTCTCTAAATGATTACAAGAAGTGCCGGAGCTAAACAGTACCTGCAAAGAGGTTTTAAAATCAGTCTGGCATAATTATCCTAATCAACAAAAACCAACTACAGCTCAATCAAACTTTTGAGAGAAAAAGACTGTGTGGGAGTTAAATGAATTAAAGCAGGAGGTCAGGCTTTTTATAAGGTGCTCCAGATTCTATCACCTTGCTCTAATTCTTGCATATTTTAGCAGTCACGTTTTTTTGACTTCACAGAAATAACAAGTCATTTAAAAGGTCCCAAGATGGTTACAAAAGTACTGTTCGCACACACTGTACATCCACATAAAGCCCATGCCACTGAGAACACTGGAGTAAAGTCGGAAGGCTGCAACTGGAAAGTTATTTTTATGGCGATGGCGAGAGGGAGGGGGTGGGGGCTGGGTGGAGGTGGGAGAAGCAGGGGAAAGAGGGACATCTGTAATAGTGTGAATAATAAAAATAAAGTTACAAATAAATAAACAAATAAATAGAAAAGTTATTTTTTATTCTGAACCAGGTGATTTAAAAAGGAGGTGAGTGTTACTAAACCAACTTAGATTTTGTTTCTCAGTTCCCACATAGATTGCATTGCCCCTTTCAGTTTCCTACAGGTTAAACAGGTCTAGAGAAATTACCCCAAAAACCTCACAACAGGCTGACCTTAGCATACTGAGGCCTTTTATCTACATATTTCTCCAAATATTAAGTAGAATTATTTAGTCGTAAAGATACTTTATCTCTTTTTAAAACAGTGATTTCAAGGTTTCTTGAGTAGTACTTCAGTGATAGCACATACCTATTACCAAGTTGTCTAACTGATAGTAAAACTGTTGTGATGACCCAACTCTGTGATGCCTTTGCTGATATGTGCACAAAATAAAGAGAAAGCAGGAAAACTTAAGGAAAACTCATAGGCTTCCTGAACATTAACTGTCATCCTTAAGAGCTAGCTACTAAACTTGGTTTATTTTTTATTAAATTTATTGGGGTGGCATTGGTAATAGGATCATATAGGCTCCAACCATACATTTCTGTGATACAAGATCTGTGTATTGCACTGTGTTAACTGTCAACCTTAAGAGTCAGCTACTATGTAATTTGGTTGAGAGTCAAACAAAGCACTGTATGTATACACAGTAGGTTCTCCATAACAGAGCCCGAATAAACCTAAGCACTTTTAATTTAGGAAATGGTCAGAGGAAAATACTGATTTCAATGCAAGACACAGAATGAGTATGAGGCATGGCCCACACAAGGCAGGCCTTGAGGAGAGAACACAAGACTTCCCAGGTGTGCCGAGCACAGGCTGTGGATGGGGAGTTATTCATTAAATAGCCCACATAAAGAGGCCTGTTAGTACACATTTGTAATGGAGCAATGCCACACACAGAGGGGTGTTATAAAATCTGATTATGTATCTAAATTCACATGAATGGAACACTACTTTGAAAAGCCTTTAGGAATAAAGTGTCTTGAGAATTTCTTTAATTTCAAAAGATCCAATCACACACTCACAGGGCCCATTTCCACCTCAATTTTCCATTGCTTCAATTGTTTTTTTATTAAAACTAGCAGCTACAGAAGTATACTGAATGCAGATTTCAGCCAGATGGGCCATTTTACTGTTTTCACTTGTAACCAGATAAGAATTGATTTTTTTTAAATTTTTGCTAATTTGTCTATCTCTTAGATATATCACAAAGCCTTAAAGGAAAGAATTAATATCATTTTGTGACTATGTCACAGAATGAAGAATTCTACAGTTATACATACAAAAGACAATTTTTTTTTTACTTCAGAAGCTATGAAAAACCAAGCTGCACCAGTCATAAGACATTACTGGAAAAAATATATAAGATGCCTAATAATTTCTTTATGAAAAATGAAGACATGTTGAATTCCCAACAGTCCTTGTCAAAGTCAGTTTGCACAGTGGCTCGATGACAAACAAGGGCATTGGTAGCAACTCCAGAAAACTCCAGGAGAAATAATTGAAAATTCCCTCCAGGCTCTCAACTTACCCTAGGCAAATCACAAACCACCCTGAAAACAAAAATACACACTAGAAACCAAACCAGGCATTGAGATGACAGCAGAGCAGGTCTACTGGAGGGATGTAAATAATTGCAGGTCTTCGTACAGGTAAGTGCTTTCTTCCCCATAAGGAGAGCACAGAAATGATGAAGACGAATGCAGGCTGTGAATGAGGATTTCACATTAAGTAAAAGTACTATGTGTGCCTTACAGGATGTTAGCTGTAGCTAACTGTGGCAAAGTTAACAATGGCAGATAATTGTTGATGGTGCACTATGCTGTAGAGTTTGATGAGAGCCAACTGGTCCTAAAGATGGAGGCAGCAACGCGTGGTTATCGGAAGGAAGCTCCTTGACACCACCTAACCCTGTGCCTACGGAACATGGGCAACAATCTGGCTCTGAGAAGTTGCGTCAGCATCAGGGACGAGGGAAAGGAGAGAGAAAAAAAAGAAGCCACTTTCTAGACACTTTCAGGAGTTGGTATTTATCCCTTTGTTGCTAAAGTTTTTTGAAATGAAGTGGATGAGAACACATTCTCTTAAAAATAAAAAAAAAATTTTTTAAAGGTCAAAAAGGTGTTCAAATGATTAGAGATGGCTGCCTGCCATAATTGTAGGAAAAGAAGTAGAAAGTTCTGCAGGGTAAAACAGTTATCATGTTCTTAAAAGACAGGACACTAATAACCAGGGCACTCGCAGCACAAATAACGGATTCTGAAAGTGGGACAGTCAGCAAACGTTTCATCACACGGCTCAGAAGCCCCTACCCGAAAACGTGACGTGTGCACAAGACAAGGCCCACAGTACAGACTTCAGAAACCTGCTGAGAAGGATGAGCTCTGTTCTGGTGTCTTGTATTTCCCAGGTTTACTAAGTCCTCATATTAAGAACTAGAAAGCAAATCCAAAAAATTTTAAAACTACTGCACTGGCTAGAACTTACTAGCAAAGAGACGCAGAATAAGAGTCAAAATAAGGCATCCCATACACATCTAAAAATGCTCTTTATTTTTTAATCTTGTTAAATCTGAAGCCCATGTTCAAACATTTAATACAAAATTCCAAGAAAGTAAATTAGACTCAAAGAGAAAAAATTTCATGTTATAACAGATGTAGTCATTTACATCAGTGATTTTCAAACTCTCTGGGTTTTTTTTAAGTTTAAAAAATTGAGTTTACATATCCAATATACATATATTTATTTATATATTTTATGCATCCACTGCATGTTATGATGTACATAACAAAGAAAAAATGGAAAGAAAAAATTAACAAACATTTTTAAAGTAGGTCTAATATTCCTTCCCAATTCAAGTGGGTCAGGTTTGCACCACTCACAGTGTCAACAGCCCACTTCAGAAAACACAAGTTTATCAGCTCAGTCATGGGATGTGAGGGATGACATATATTCATTCATTCACTCATAACTCCCTCTCTCACACATACATGGTTTGATATTTTGCAATATTATACCCAAAATACTTAAATTTTAAACATTAAAAATAAAAGCACTACTTCTATTTACTATTTAGAACCTTTTTGAAGCAGTTGTGGGGTAAATAAAGACATGGCAAACCAGGGGTTTCAAAGATTATGTTTATTATTGCCAATAGCTGCACTTTATTCACTATGTGACAGGCATTTTATAATACATACATTATGATACATTCTGTCTAGTTCTCACAAGAATTATAAAGTAGGAATTATGTTTCCCATTTTATGAAAAAGTAAAACTAAGGCACATGATCAACAGCATCCTGCAAATAAGTAGTGAAGCCGGGGTGGGGGAGACTTTAAAGCACACAAAATCAGGATTGTCACAATTACAGAACATCATTTGAGGGGTCAAGCCTTTCAGGTTTTTCAAATATATATTTCTTAATTTATAGCTAGCTCCTTAGAGCAGAAAGAGGGGAACAGAGAAATAAGCTGTTGACAATTAAAAATTCTTTAGATTAAAAAATAGTAACAGCCCCTAGACATGTCCACCTGCTCCTCACCCACTTCTGCCCCAGCGAAGTTTTTAAGTCCTAGAAAGAGGCCTGCAGGAGAGAACTCTGGGCATGGTTACAGTGGTTATACAAACGCGGCCCAGGGCGTTTCTGCTGATGAAGCTTCCTGAAACCTCAGAGCCCCATACGCAGTGTTTTCAAAAGCAGCATCCCCTCGTCTTAAAACACATCTTGTGAAGGGTAGGTTGGGAGCATGCAGAGCAGGGTATTCTGTCTGGACTGGGGAAGACCAGGAGCAGTGGGCTGCATGCACAGCAGGGGCCTCTGGGACTCTCTCAAGACCCAGAGTTTCCAGCTTATTCTGAATGGGGCCTAAAACTGGATACTTGGTATCCAAAACCTCATTCCTCTTCCAGATGTGTATGCAACTAATATCTGTAAGAACTCTGGACTGCCAGAGACCCTCAAAAACAAGAGGGTCCTTGAGGCTGGAGAAGTTAATTTAAGGTTAAAAAGGTTGCTGAATTAGGAGAAATGCTGACTATAAGATATTTGTCAGTTTAACTATCATGATTTGAAATTTCACTGCTAAATTCTTCACCAGAAAACGTGGGTCAAACTCAATGATTTCCTTTCTTAGAGACTTTTATTTTTAGAAAGACATGACACACATCTGTCCAGGTTGGTTTAGATAGCAAAAGTAGAATGGATGAACCTCAAGACATGTCCCAGTGTTATATTCCCAGGGAGCGTTCTCTTCGGCCTCGGAAGCCCTCACCTTTCAATCCACCTGGCCACTCCTTTTCACCCTCCTAGCCCAAGCGTAACTTCTCTGGTGAAGCTTGCCCTCCACGTAAGTGGAATTAAAAAATCTTAAATCTAGGTTTGTCAGCAGCACTCACTTTAAAATGTGATTATTTGTTCTTGACTATAAGTCAAGAACTTACAGTCAATGACTTATCACTGTGCTAGCACATAATATAGTCACAATAAATAGTTGGTGGTGGATGAAGAAATAAAGGTTGAATCATTAATTTGAAGGAGCATCAGTTTCTACAAATACAGTGGCTTGGTTCAATAGGTGGTCCTATTTCAATAAAAATGTGTTTTTATATACTGTTTATAAAATCCATCACAGCTCTCTTTGTTTGGAGCCTCCTAAGACCACTCCTCTGGCTCACAGCACACAAAGGCACCCTCTCCCATCACTGGTCAGACTGTACATCTAGGGTCACAGATGAGGTAGCGCTCACAGCTCTTCTACTTCACCAATTAGGAATTACTATAATTCGCAGCACTTCCTGTGATTTCTACACAGAGTAACCTGGCCCAGTACGAAAGTCACGCTTCCCATTGTTTATCCTCTAGTATCTATTCTAGTCAAAAGGATCCTCAAAAAAAAAAAAAAAATTTAAAGAAAATGTGAGAAAAAATACAATCCCCATCTATTTCACTTTGAGGGCTTGATCCAGCAAGCATTTAAGAAATAAATTTTGGGGGGGGGGATTTATACCCAATATAATATTATATGCCCTTTTCTCCTTAAAAACGTCACTTCGCCACGTGTAATGAATTTCTTTTGAATTATGAGTGGATTACTTTAGTGGCCTAACATAAACCACTATTCAAACCCATAAAGATCCGTAAGCATTTTTCCTTATAACCACATCAATTTCTTATTAAATGAACATGACACTAAAAATACAAGAAACATTAATAAAAAATAACAAAATTCAAACTTGATTATAAACAGTAGAAAGTAAAATACAGAGATCTACCAACTAATACAGGGTTATAACTGGTCATTTCAAAAGATGATCTCTATTGGGAAACTTCTTGAGCAAAACACTTTTCATATAGTTTAATTCCTTATACCCATTACGTCAAGAATACACATTTTTAAATGTACTTGAGACCCTAAGTAATTAATATAAAACTTCTCTGTCATTTCCACTGCACCCCAGGATAAAGGGCAGTGCGAGAGAAAAAACATCACTAAAATATCCACTTATTTATTCCCTCCTAGCTCTCACCTGGCCTCACCACCAACGCCCATGTTTCAGTTCCATACCTCCACCCCAACTCTTCTAGAAAGTGGATCAGTCCAACTTAGCCGGCCACCAAGAACAGTGGAAGTAACGACTGAACGCTGTCGGCATGCCTTGCTCCTTCTCAGACTCAATCATTTTGTTAAGATTTTGC
The DNA here is from genome assembly GCA_004026765.1 of Micronycteris hirsuta. Lineage (NCBI taxonomy): Eukaryota > Metazoa > Chordata > Mammalia > Chiroptera > Phyllostomidae > Micronycteris > Micronycteris hirsuta. Next base: position 30,617 of record PVJI01002286.1, on the reverse strand, counting down.
CTTCTGGTATTTTTCATCTTCTAGACTTTCCTACGAAGGGACTTTTTTCTTTTTCTACACAGATCAGCAATGTTAGTAAGCACATCCAAGAAGCTGGCCAGGGTACAGAAAGGAAAATGAACAAGATACTTCTTTCTCAGATTTCAGTCCCATAGCATTTAAAATCTGCCCCCCCTCTAAATTTCTATTTATTCTACAAAGCATTCATTTGGCATTTATCTTATGCCACCTTGCCCTCCTTCTCCCAATGCTTCTTCAAGAAGCACGTCCTGGAAAGTGAAGTACATCTCAAGTCCTTTTGTCCCCAGAGTGCCTACTGTGGTTAGCAGGCACGTTGTGGGTGATGGTACTGGAGACCACCCTCCCCTGCTCTCTAGTTTGGAGAGAGGGCCCAGAATGGCCTCTTACTCAGGAACACTCAGACCATTTTTCAACTCACGCTATAATCCATTGCAGGGGGTGTGGTGGGCAAACAGGTTTTATCATCAGTTTAATGCTGATCAGTTCAGTAGCAGCTGCTCTAAAGGGCTGGTTTAAGGAAGATAATGAGGCCACATCCGGACTCAGAGTCCGTGCACGGATGGACCCGAGGTGTCTGCTGCATGCCTTGGTGAGGCGCATGATGGTATGGACGCTCGGCGCTTGCCATCTGCGCTTTAACCACTTCGGCAAGATCTGAATTTCAGTTAGTTCCTTTCCCTAATTGAAGCATTAGGCCAAAAACAGACAATTCAAAGTGTTCTAAATATATGCCCACATGTAACCCTTTTACATAAAAGTTTGGTGAACATTCCGCCTTTGGTGAACCAGACTCTCGGGTCAACGCCATGAGCCCAGCGGTCCCTCCTCTTGCCATGAGCACACAGGAAGAACGTTCCCAAGAGCATTCAGCAGGAACTTTGAAAGTGCTGCTAGCTTTTCTACAAAGGCAAAAGCATCAAAGCTCTCAACTCCAAAAGCCACCCCAGCCGGGTCACTTAAGGACCCCACTGACTGTGTAGCTACTTTTTTTCATTCCAGTAGATGCCGCGTACTTCTGTTTAGAGTTCCCCTTTCTTATCCTGTGCTCTCCCAAAAATCTGTACATCAAACACAACCCCAGGATCGGGGTGACATTTAGGAGATATGGTTTCATACTTCTTCTTTTGCAAAGAGGCATTTCACAATGGCCAGAAGACAAATTCAACATCTCCACTAACCTAGAGTAACAAACAGTCCTGGGGGCTCAGAAAACTCAAAATGATGAATCAAACCCATTCTTTCAATTTGTTTCTAGTACTGTTCTCCTCAGCCAGAAAACCCCTCATTTTCTTTTAATGTAAAATACCAAAGAATGCACCTCCTAATTCTTATTTAAAAAAGCACAATACACAGTGAAGCGCATCATTATGTGCTGACAACCTCCACTTCTAGCTTTCTCATCGTATTTATTATATTTCCAAGGCAATCTTCATCAATTTTCATTTCTCTAATCAAATTATATTATTGAAAAGCCAATTTCACTTAATACTTGCTGTCTTCTCTGCAGCGCAGTACGGCACATCCTTGCTCTCTCTCCACCCCAACTCTTTTAGAGCAACTGTCCCTGACCTTTTTGGCATCAGGGACCAGTTTCATGGTAGACAATTTTTCTACAGATTGGTGTTGCAGGGGGCAGGGAGGGGGGCGGATAGGAGGGCAGACAGTAGGTGGAGCTGGTGCAAGCAGTGCCCACTGACAGGGAGGAGGAGGATTGGGGACCCCCATAAAGCATTTATGCCATTAATAACCTGACAGTCTCTCCTACTTTCTATGAGAACAAACACTTACGCCAGGGTCATTTATAAGTTCCCTTAAAAAACTTCAATGGTTATAATGGAATGAAAGCCTTTCAGAGATAAAAGTATGCTAGGATGAGAAAATAAGTAAAAATAGGTTGCTTTTCTCAAGATCTCAAGAAATAGTCCTTCTTTAGTGAGATGCCAACATACCTTTAAAAGTTAATACAGAATCTTCTAAAAGCTTTCCCGAGGCCCAAATATTAAAATCATTTAAGTAAACATCTCAAGGAAGGGAAAAAGACAGTGACCCACATATGGGCATTACAGGGCATTAAAGGGCCACGCACAGGACTCAGTAGGCTGGAAGAGCAGCCCGGCGGAGCCTGAGTCCAGAAGATCTGGGGGTTGTCAGTGAGTTTAAGTTTTAATCCCTCCCCATAGTAGTTTCGCCCTGACTGCACACTACAGGAGCCCAGGAACCAGAGGTACAAATGCAGCTGATGGGACTCAAGAGGAGCCAGAGCAGCTCACCACAAATTGAGGCAAGCGCTGAAATCTATTGCTACTTTGTGCATCAGCTGAGCCTCTAAAACACGGTATTTTTGGAAAAACAACAAAGTGATGTGGTACTGCAACATATTTAAGGGCAGGCACTGTCAAATAACTTCGTCAGGTATATACAGCCAAAAGTGTGCCCTGTTTAGTCTGGACTATTACAATGAATACAAATGAGGGGGGAAAGTTCAAAAACAGAACACATTAGAAGAATAAAGGAAACAGGATTTTTTCAACTCAAAGAGATCCAGCCTAACCTTTTTTTTCCAACAGGATGTAACTACCGCAGGAGCACCGGTCTGTGGAGTTCAGAGAAGGCAAGCATGAAGTCACGAAGGGCTCCACAAACACACTGAAAAACTACTGACCTTGATTTTTTGGAACTTTCCAGCAAACCAAATTTACAATTACATACATTTACTAATCAGACATAGCAATTGTGCATCATATCTCTAATTTTTAACCCCTTCATTTCTGCCAGAGTTTTGTTGTTTGTTGTTTTTTTCCTGTCTTTAAGTAAAAACAAAACAAAACAAAAAGCTACAGTTTTATTTAGCTCGAGAAAGGATTCAGGTGCACAGGCAGGGACAGATCTCACAGGTGCACAGCTGTGTTACCTAACGACTGCATACAATCATTGCCGTGCACGCAGCCTTTACTTTGAAATGTGAATGAGCACCAAAAGTAAATTTTTTAAACAAAAACGGGGCCTAAAAATACGTGCTTAGGTGGAATTCTTGAACAGTGACCAGCCTGTTGACGGTGGACATGGTTTAAAGCATCACACAACAATGTGTGTTTATATCACCCTTTTATTTCATAGTTAGAAATAATACAGTTCCACAGGGTAAATCATCAATAAATAACGATGTTTAATCATTAAACGTAAAAATCCCAACTCTTTGGCATCTGACAGGATTCTATTTCTTGTCAAACTAATGACTGTATAGATATAGTTCATCTTAGTGATCATTCGTCAATACAATATGTTACAAAGGTGCAATTTACGTTAAAGTATCAACAGCTGAAAATTTGCAGCCCACCAAGAAATCTGATGAACTCAGTAAGGTATGGGCCAACTTCACCAAGGTTCAATCACACAGTTTGCCTCAGTGAAAGCATAATAAATGCTGATTAAGAGCTCCTAGGGTTTTCTAGCACTTATTCTGCTCTAAATAGTTTGCCATTCATTCTGGCTAAGAAAAGTCCCAACTGTACCAGGAATGGCCCACTGATTAATTAAAAGGTGTTCTTATTTTATAAGCAAGATTGCTAACACCTAAGAAACTCACAGCCCCCAAAATAAAATTTAAAATAAGCAGTTCTATGCTGCCAGAAATGCCAATTCAGTTATAAATTGCACCTTCAAGAGTCAAAAAAGAAGAAAAGAAATAGAAACTTTTACAAAAGGTAAGTTACATACATTTTTTTTTTTCAAAATATATTCAAGAATAGTTGAGCTGTATTTGTTACTAAAGCCAGGGCAATATTTCTTTAGCAACAAATTAAACCAGTGCAATTGACATAAATTGTTAAGTAATCCAGGATTAACCCATTAAAACTGCAGAAGCCCCTTCGGCTCCGACACTAATCCTAGAAACTGGAATTTCCATGAGTGCTTGTGCTGCAAAAACTAAAACCTGGAATGACCCGATGCCGTGCTGAGTGGTATCACCTCATACCCAGATGAAGCATTCGATAGTGAAAATCGGGAGTTCCTCCATTAAAGTTCCATTCACTTACAGAACATTCAGATGCAGACTGTATTATGCCTATAATCCACAACCAAAAGAATCTTTCCACTTTAAAGTTCCAGATGAATTTTAAATTAGAAAATAAGCTCAAAGGAAACTTTTTCAACTTATGAAAACTTCAGATTGGAAACTTTCTGGAAAAGCTTCCCCCCCCACCTATTGTAAAATAAATACTTTGTATCCCAAATTTAATTTTATTAAGACACACGTTAATAACGCTATAAAGAAATATTTTACAGCCAGAGAGATCAATACCTTTCCATGCGGAAATAAAAAATTCATTGCTCAATATTAGCATTGAGGCAAGTGAAGAAAGATTATTCTCTTGTCAATCTGAAGTGTTATTTTTTTCAGTGCAAAACCAGTTATAAAATATTTAAACGTAATATTTAAAAATAAAAAGTGGTCCAATTCAGCAATGTTCAAGTTCTAAATTTCATAAAACAAATCATTACATACATTTTGTAGTAAAATACAGCGATTAAAGAAGTACTTAAGTACTTAAGATATAAATTTCTAATGAATCATACCAAGTCAGCAACAACCAAGCAGATTAGCATTCCCGACTCCAGCGTGAGAATCGTAAAGATCTTACCGTACCCAAAGCCTTTTTTCCTAGCTAAAAAGCTACACAAACTAATGGTCAACATTCTGTTTTCTTTGTAGTTGCGTGCTCTACAGTGATTTCTTCCCAAGTACCTGTGATTTTACTTCTGTATTCAAAATTTGATCCAAACAATTTTTATGCTCCTGGAACACTTAGCTGATATAACCATCTATAACGTGAAGAGTCCTGTACAGAGTACAACTGTGGGTTTTTCTAGCCAAGTACAGGCTGCCCTAAACTGGTTTACACACTCGGCAGGTCATTCATGTATTATTCCTAGCAAACACACGGTCCCCTCGGAGGGTTAGGTGTTGAAGCTGGTACTGCAGCACTTCTGTGTCAGCTGGCTCCTTGATGTTCATTTTATCTAGGTTGAGGTAGTCCAGAGATTTGGAGTGAGCCCTCTTACCTTTAAGAAGACAAAGAGGCAGAGGCCCATGGAGGGCCTTATAAGGTTCATAAGGTAAAGATTTAGTGCACTTGTCTCCTGAGCTGGGCATCCGCCTTCGCCTCCTGCCGTTGACAGCTGGAATCTCGTATGGCTGGTAGTACCTACTTCTGGTTTTATACAAACGAGAGGAACGCGCAAGTCCTGCATCCAGCTGTTTGGAGCGCAAGGAAGGCACGGCCTCTCCCTTACTCTCTTCACCCCCTGTGCACTTCTGGGCTAACTTCAGGAGTTCCTCACCAGTTGTGAAGCCAACCAAATAGTTAGAGTCCATGTGGAGGATCTGGTAGCCTGACACAGTCCGGCGCATCGGTGAGCACGGCGTGCTGGAGCAGCGGGGCTTCTCTGCCTCTGCCTTTCCTGGGGAGCTCGCCTCGGCCACGGGCAAGGGCAGGGTGCTCAGGGTACTTCTGGACTCTCCATTAACATCTACTTCCATTTTAGCCACCAGTCTGCACACTCCTAAAAGTAGACAGACAGATTAGAAGGCTGCAGAGTGCAGAGTGCAGAACAGCGGGCCAAGCTGGATTATTTTAGAAGGTTCAGGGATCATGAAATAACACTGGCCTGAAAAACAGCCCGTGTACAACTGACAGATTTTTATCTGCCTTTGAAAAGTTCCAGAGCAGGCATAAAGTGACTACTGCTCCTTCTCTGCCTTCAGTCTGAAGTACGACTTAAATGGTTCAGGTGGAGGAGCCTATGGAAAACAATACTTCTCTAAATACAGTGCTCCATTTAATCATGCAAAGCTTATATTAAGCAAATCAAATACATATCTCAACATTGGGCAAATAAAAATAATCAACACAGTTTCACAACAATCCACAAAATCTTTCCAACGTGAAAATTAAAATCTTTACACTCCCCATCATTTGACTTAAAGCAAGTGCTCAGCTCTTCCACCTGCAATTCTTTTCAATTGTGTTAAGCGGAAAATAATAAAAAAGATAAAAGCTGATCCATTTCTCTAAAGATTCCGATTTAGGCCAAAGCACTTTTCCTTATGGTATGGAGAAGTTCAAGGGAAGGGCCCTCCAAATCATGTAAACGCTCCTCCTTTCATGTCCCAATCAATCCAATAAAGCGCTGGTAAGATTACACATATATAAAATACCAGATGTTATTTTATTTGAATACTTAATCATCAAATATATCATGTAAAACACTGTACCTTTGAATACTGTAGTAAATGGCAGAAGAATTAACAATATATACTAATATTATTCATTACAATAATCACATCGCAGAGTGGGGAAAACTCCAATGACAGGAAGTACCACAAAGAATTGCCACGTTCTTAGGAAGTTGTAGATAAATCAAATTTTGGAAAATAAAATATTACAGGAATCTGAATAACAATGCCATTTCTGAAAACATCATTTTAGGTATCTTAGATTGCTAAGTCAAATGTCAAGTAATAACTGATTTTAAGATTAAACATTTATTGAAAAAGGCTATGATATTAAATAATGCTTATGAATCCTTTCGTAAAAAAAACTTTTCCTAATTGAGGCATTTCCTAAATTGGGGTATTCGTTTAAAATCCAAGCAATTAGAAAGCTTAAGAAAAGCCACGCATATCCTTCATTTGCTTTCTATTAGAAAATAAATGACCCAGACTGAAGTTACCAGATGCCATCCTGTCCTCACTAGGGTTCACATTGACAGCACAGCTGAAATTAACACTAAGAATTCCTGAGATAAAACAACTGCTAGCCCGGCTGGTATAGCTCAGTGGATTGAGCGCGGGCTGGGAACCAAAGGGTCCCGGTTCGATTCCCAGTCGGGGCACATGCCTGGGTTGCGGGCCAGGTCCCCAGTGAGGGCCATGTGAGAGGCAACCATACATTGTTCTTTCTCCCTCCCTTCTCTTTTCTCTGAAAATAAATAAATAAAATCTTAAAAGAAAAAAAAAACAACTGCTAAAGAGATCAACATAGTTTTAGTCACTTTGTACTCCAAATCTTAGACTGTTTTCAGTGATAATTTAACCAAAATATCTTGAAAATCTAAATTTGTACTTGCTTTTGTAATCAACTTCTCTACGGAGAGGATGGAAGCAGGTGGCCACCAGTGGCTGTGGCGTGCTCACCAAAACCTGAAGACTTCTCATCTAAGAAACTTTAGAAGGCCACACAAAGCTTCATCAAATTTTATGGTAAAGAAACAAATGTTTACTCCAGGCCAAATGACAAACTAATCCTTCCTTTCTCACTAATTCTGTCTTCCAGAAAGAGCACAGGAGAAGAGCTTATCCAAAGCCTCCAACCTATGTAACCCAACAGGCAGGAAGTGGTTCTGATAGTTCATTCTCAAAAGACACAAGGACACACAGAGGGGGTCGCTGAGGCCGAAATGACCAGGGCTGTGGAGGAAATGGAGCCCCACACAGTCCGGGTGCCCCACCAACCAGTCACCCCAGTGGTGACACTCAACCAATCAGTCACATTCAGTGACACCAGGCCAGGTCTCTTCCAAACCTGGCAGTCCACGACAGTCCACAGACTTCCACCAGCCACCCTACAGAATCCACACTCTATGGTATACTATGAACTTCCTAAAATCCGTGACTCACACCCTGCCCTTCTGAACTGGGCAATAACCCAAACAGAAGCTAGGCTGAAAGTCATCTTTTTTGCCTATGAGGGATAAAAATTGTTAAGCAAGTTATCGGTGAACAAAGTCACAGCACAGAGTGTGGGCACAGGCTTCCGTGGTTAATAGCATGGGTCATCAAAACTTTGTTCCCACAGTAAGTCAGTCCCGCTGCACCAAGGCAGACCACCAGGAATTCCTATCAGCTACAGGGGTTAAGGATACAGGATAGTAGGATTTGCAAAGATTTGAGAGAAAAGGAAAAAAATATTATAAATTAGCTAGGAAATGAGTAGCTAGAAAATTAGAAAAGTGGCGTGAGGCAACGTTTAAGGGCAAAATGTAATGCGACATGAACAATACACCATGGTTAGATGAGTAACCATCACTGGTTAAGTTTCCAGCACCAAGAACATCATCAAACAGCCTCACCTGGCGTGGGGAAAGTTAACCAACAGGATCTTCAGGCATCTACCTGACAGACAATGATTAACCTACATACTTATCTAGATGTGGTTTAAGAGCTCTAGAAATTTCACCAAGCAGCCTGGTGTAAGAAACCTATACATACTGGGAATGACAGGAACAACATACTCCCGGAAGAAAACGCTACTTACCCAGAAAGTTAAAGAAACAAGCATTTCTCATACCCTCTAACAACTATTTAAGTAACCAAGGTCAACACTCTGTAAAATTTCTGAATCAGTCTTGCTGCACTGGAACATGAAAATGCTCATTTTGGATATATTACATGTGCAGCTGTTACCTGCTGAACTTCTCTACTGAGTAATTCTAAGGGCTGAAAAACTGTTTATATCTTTTAGCTATAAGGCATCAACACTTCTGCTCCAAACAATAGCACAGTCTCAAAACTAACAGATCTTTCTGGTGGCTTCATCGGTCTCTTCAGTGTCTCACTCATATGCACACGAACATCTTCAGATCTTGAAACTGAAATAGGAATGGGAATGGTGCAACCAGGACTCCTACAAAGTGCTGAGATTATTTTTTACATATTGCCTTTCTAAAGAATATCTACTGTGAGGCACTAAGAAAGCTCGGTGGAGGCCGGGCTTCAGACAAGGGAAGCAATGATTGGCAAACATTTCATTTTTAGCTGAATGGAATGCTGACTAAGCAACATACCTTCCATTCTTCAACGAGACTGAAAACAAAACTTTTCATGCTGTTAAATTCCTGAGAATTTCCAGACTGATTTTAAATATTGGAGCAATCCTGAGAGCAGTTACAGAAACAACTCTCTCAGGTTATCTTTCTCATGGGTCAGGGTGGTGTAGGCGCTGTCCTACTGGAAAACAGAAGTTTGGGTACTTTCTAATTCTGGAAACCTACAAAAAAGGGGGATGATACTTAAGACAATAAAGACTGAATGGTCCCAAAGTCAGCATATCTTGATATCTGGATGTCCAGTACTTTATACTGCAAAATTTCTTACTACACGTCACTCACCAGGAATGAGTGACTACAACTGGAGATGGCCTGTGTTTGGCAGTAAATTCTTCACATTTAGCCTGAAAAATATGCTTGTGAGTTTGTTATTTTTAACAAACTTATTCAAGAATAAGCATTTTGTTTCATATTCTAAAATAACCTTGTGTCAAAAAAGCATACTTCCAGGATAAATGATTACAAAGCACTCTGGCATAGAATGCAGGCCCGTGCAGCAGGCACCACTCCCACCGCATCCACAAGAACAAATGTGAACTGAGAAGGCAGGTCCCATGTTACCTTTTGCGCTGCAGAACACTAAAAATCAGAAACCAGCAATACCCTTACTGTTTCCACGAATGCCTTTCATATATAGTTTAGAGCAAAAATAAGGATTGGAAACAGAAAAACAGATGCAGCAAAATTTCAGTAGACAGAAGAGTCTAAAACAGAGAATGCTAAGAGTAGAAAAGTCAACTTGTTGAACAAAGCTTGTAAAACCGAGTTTCTTAAACAAGTACCAGGGACAAGTGACGCCTAAAGGTCTTCAACATCATATTCGCTCACAGTCCAACCAGTAATAATGGCACTGACATGTATTTATAAACAGGAAAGACTTGGCCATGTTCACACGTACCACTACGTTTCTTTGAAATATGAGGGTTCAAACCAGACAACATGAGACAAGTAACACTTTCTTCACATTTACCAGAAAAAAATGTACACAGTATACATTTAAAAACAATGGATGAAGCATGCATTTGTGAATTTTGGTCAAAACTAAAGCAAACAGATCCAAACGTCAATACACATGCAGGGGGAACCTGACACACCAAGATGAGCACATTCAAAACACTGTGACCCGGATAGAAAATGATCAGCTGTGAATACTCTCCAAGAGGCCAAACTTCCTACACATTTGGCAAAAGGAACAACATTTTGAAAATATAACCTAGATGCCTTAGCTCCTTAGACCAGCTCTGAAAATAGCTCTTAAGTTGCACAACTGCTAGACAAAGAATTCTTTTTTGAGAAGTACTGAATGTTTTTTTTTTAATCCGGCTTATCAAAAAAAGTCACCCTCAGTAGTCAAAAAACTGCTCCATATGCTTGAACTGTTTTTAGAAACATACAGCAATATCACTTAAGAGAAAACATAACTGTCTAAATATACAGAATGAAAATGTCATCATGTGAACAGAATTCTTTTCAAGAGTTATCTGAAACAAACCATTCAGAATAGAGCCATTCTTTGGGAAAAGGCTTCTCCTGAGCATGGCTATAATCAGTTTAATGATATCAAGAACCATCAAATTTTAGTGCAAAATCATCTTGGAGTTCACCTCCCTGGACCCTCTGGTTATAGGGAAGATGGCCCTGAGGCCACGAAGGCAGGGGCTTACCCAGAGCCAGGCAGGCAGTTCCAGGTCTCCTGGCTCCAAGTTCAGGGCTCCTTTGATTCAATCCTGCCATGCTTCTACCATGTGGTTTCAAACTTGTCTACACATTGACATCATCTAAGGAGCTTCCAAAAGTACTGATGTCAGTACTCTACCCCGGATTTGTGACTTAACTTGTGTGAGGTGTAGCCAGGGCCCTGGAATGTTTAAAAAGATCCCCAGGTCATCCTAAGATGCAGACATGGCTGGGAACTTGTCAGACAGAACTTATCTGAATGAAGAATTTCACCCCTGTAAGTTCCTGCCATTTCTTTTTTTTTTTTTAAATCAGTAAGTATAGTCCTATCAGTGACCATCACTTTTGGCTGCTTGCAATTGCTAACAGCCTATCGCTAAGGCCTTCAAGTTTACTGTTCTTAATACACCGTGGGCTTTTTTTTTAAATCTGCTAACTAAACTTGTTAAACCTATATATAAAATAAAAATAAATCTGTGCTGAATGAGAACCAGGTTCCTTCATCCATATGCACTTTGGTATCGTTATTTTAGTTATTTAGAAGCCTCTGTCAGGTACAGCCACTTTGGAACACAGTTTGACAATTTCTTACAAATTTAAATAAACGCTTATTTAACCACCCACACACCCTACTTGTAGATATGAAGCTAGCGAACATGAAAATGCATGTTCACACAAAGACGTGAATGTGAATGTTTATAACAGCTTCATTCATAATCACCAAAAACTGGAAACAATGCAAACATCCACCAACAGGGAAATGGGTAAACCGTGCTCTGTCCATACAATGAAATGCCACTCAGCAATGAAAAGGCACAAGCTAGGATTACAGTAAGTAATAGAAGCAGACAGAAAATGCTACATCCTGTGTGATTCCACTTACATGACATTTTGGAAAAGGCAAAACTACTGGGACAGAAATCAATCAATGACTGCCAAGGCTGGGGTTGGGGAAAAGGGACAAACTGCAAAGGGGTACGAAAGGGTTAGGGTGGGTAATGACAGTATTCTATATACTGACTGCAGTTATCATTATACAACTGTATATATTTGTCAAAACTCATCGAACTCTATACCTTAAAAGGGTGTATTTACTGTACGTAAATTACACTTTAGTAAATCTGACTTTAAAAATAAAAGAAGCTGTCACACATTTCCAAGTTTTTGATGGTCCTCTGAATTTTCTATTCCTATAGCTACAGGAATGTGTGTATACCTGTTTCTCTCCATATGCACATGTATACAGAAGTATGATACATAGTTATAGCTATAGTTATATATGTAATAGGACTTTCTAGCAGAGCTGCAAAAGGGGAAACGAACCAACTCAAGAAGTAGTAAGGCCCTGACCAATGTGGCTGAGTTGGTTGGGTGTCATCTTGCAAAGTGAAAGGCCGCTGGTTCAATTCCCAGTCAGGGCACATGCCTGGGTTGCGGGTTTGGTCCTCGACTGGGGTGCAGAGGTAACCAACCGATATTTCTCTCGCTCTCTTTCTCCCTTCCCCTCTCTCTAAAAATAATAAACAAAATCTTTTTAAAAAAGTAGAAGCTACCTGTCAATATAGCCTAGACAATCCTTAAGATACCTTCTGATTCTGGGAATGTACAATTTGAAGAATTTTAAAAATTGGAGGACCAAATTCTGTGCTTTATCTCAGTGGTATGAGTTAATGATCTAGCCACATTCTTATTCTATACCCTCTGAAAGTACTTTGTATTTATGACTTTCAAAGTTCTTGCTCTTTTCTTCAAAACAAAACTTTAGTAATGTTTCCACTTTTTTGATGTTTTAAAATGCATTTTCATAAATTTGATAGGTTACAAATGTTTCACAAACAAAACAGTTCGTGCTTCCCCATTATCCCTTTGAATCATTCTACTGCTGACTGATAATTTGAGAATCACTTACTATGAAACTGCTTCTTTCAAGGATTATGACCATTCTAAATAGTTCAAAAAAGGACCTACAAAGATATTGGCCAAGTAGAATGTTATAGCAAAGCATGAACTTACACTAATCTAGTTTTTAAAATTCTAAAGAGTTACAAGATCATTACTAATTTTTTTCCCCTTCAAAGACCTGGAGCCCCATGAACAACTGTCAGCACAGATACACAGATGACATACTGAAAAAGACAACCAAAGAAAACAATAGCACTGCATATTCTTAACAGTTTAAATTCACAGTGTGATGAAAGGAACGTCACACTTGCAGTGAACTGCTATTCAACTAAATGAAAATGATGTTCCTTTCTGTCACCCGTCTGCCATTCTTTATGCATGACAATATACAACTATAACTTTTTGCAGATTATTTTGCCAATCTTTGGAGACCAATGTTTTTACTAAAATTTTCCTGAAATTAGAGCAACTATCTCTTCACTACTCTATTTTCAGATATTCCATAAGACCTTCTTTATCTTACAGGAATAAAAAAAGGAAAAAGGAAAATCTACTCACTCAAAAAGTTAAAAATTTCAAATATAGTATTAGCATCTTGCAACAATTTCAGCCCTCACCATTAAAAACATCGCCCTGGCTGGTGTGGCTCAGTGGATTGAGTGACGGCCTTCGAAAACAAAGGGTCTCCAGTTCGATTCCCAGTCAGGGAACATGCCTGGGTTGCAGGCCAGGCCCCAGTAGGGGGCACACGAGAAGCAACCACACATCAATATTTCTCCCCCTCTCTTTCTCCTTCCCTTCTCTCTAGAAATAAATAAAATCTTTAAAAAAATTAAAATGTCATAACTGTAGTACACATATCTATAATAACATACTGAGATTTTATATTTACCTGTTCATGTAGTCCTTATACACATTATGATATTATGTTGATACAACTGGTTAACAAGCAGAAAAAGCAAAATATAACTCACCAGACTAAATCCCAGAAGATGTCACTGAACAATTTCCAATGAGTCACAAGGGAACACAGGCATAATAATTTCTCTGCTCTACTCCAGATACTAAACATGAGATACAAAAATAAACCTTTAATTTAAAAAGTAACAACACTTATAAAGCAATTATATCAATTCTAACAGCAAAACAGGATGAAACTAGCAGGATGTACTAATACCAGGTATAGGTGATATAGGATACAATATTAATTAATTTAAATAATTTTGAATTTGTTCAGTTAAATTAAACCACAAACATTTTATCAACCTTGTTCCTCTGTATTCTGTTGCTTAAGCAGGTAGCTGGAGACTAGGAGCTAACTGGGCTAAATCTTAGGGATTTAAATGTTGGTTCCACCACCCTAATCCTAGTCCCAGTTCAACAAACTCAAAGTACTCTATAAAAAAAATAACCATGAGGCTGGGTCAAAAGAACAGGTCCTACCTAGCCCGAGCTTGGCTAAGAACTTTGCCTCCTGACCTTGCATAAATAGCAATCTTTAAATTGAGGACAACAGCATCCGTCCTCCCTCGTATAGCTGTGTGAATCAAATGAGATGAGGTAGGTGAACGAATGTGCTCTGCATGCTGCACAGCCTTTTATGATGTGTGATGTTATTATGCAATTAATTCTTTGGTGTCTACTCATTTCAGCCATGAAATAGCAATAATAAAAATCCTTCATAAGACTGCTCTGAGGCAAATAACTGTAAGACTCTTGGAAAACATTTTTTTTTTAAAGAACAACTTGAAAAACACTCCTTTAGCATTATCTGAACCCCAATCCGTCTGACTACAAAGCCCACTGACACAGTGTTTTATATATGAAACTTCACTCCAGATTTGAAAGCAGAGAAGCCTTGAAGTAATTATCTAACTCTTGAACTGGAGCTTATGTGGAAGTTTAGGAAATGGTCGGTAATTTAATAGTAAACAAAGTGTAGTAACTGATTATCCCTATTAGGCCAGTGCCAAGCCAAAAATAGAATATAAACAGAGTCCTGAGGAACCACAGAGGGCAAAACCAAGGTGCAGGAGCTCCGTTCATTTCTCATTTTTCACTCATTTGTGATTCTTCCTATTTTTGTGTGTAACTGCCTGCTATCCATGCACAGGTGCTAAGAAGAAAATGATGAAGATGGTGTGAAAGGAAAAAATTTTAAACTGAAAGAACAAGGCCGGAAGCTAATAAAAGAATATTCCTTCTTAAGAGCTTGCTTATAAAGGAATCCAGTAAAAAAATTATAGTAACCCTACCTATCTCCCACTAGAAACAAGACACTGCAATATGAAAGTTCCCAAAATATATTTTTGTAATAACATTTTTAGAATACTTTCAAAATCTATAAATCTCTAACACTTGCAATTGATTCTGGCCGATGTTTTGCACATGAAGGCTTGGCAAGATATCAATGGGTCTCCTCTCAAAAACAATCAGCAAGAAGGAAAAGAACACATGAAATTCTTACAAGATGGACTAAATGCTACTTGGAAAAACAAATTCAAATAAACAGGGCAAAAGCAATAATACATAATATAATGCTTCCAGCTATAAGCAGCTGAAACAAACAGAAAGCCCATGATATTATCCTATAAACTATGAAAACAGGAAAACATAAGCATGGTGAAGAGCTGTACACAGGCCTCTGGACAGGGAAACCATGAGTGACTAAGCAAAAGACACCCAACATTTAACTGTGAATAAGGCTTCTACAAACAGAAAAGTTTGCAGACAGTAACTAGCAAATGTGTCAAATTTCTCAGTCAAGATGACAGATACCATCAGAGGTAAACAAAAAGAATGTCCTTCAAAAGCACAATGGCCTCATGTCTCAGGCCATAGCCACCAGTGCCCTGGCATAATTAATTACAGATCCCCCTTTATGTCTCAAAAGTGTCCCAGTTTGGCAATTACATTGTTATCCTACTCACAAGTATATATAACAACGGAAAGGCAATGAATTAAGGAATGGAGGACCTTCTGCTTGCATGATGGCTTCCCATATAGGTCTGAGGAGCATTTGCTTGGGTGAATCCACACAGCCATTTAATTATTCACTTACTCATGCAGTCATTCAACAATATTTTGAGTCTTATGCCCCAGCACTGTACATGCAGTGGAGCAAATACAAAAACTGAAGCCTGAGACCAGGAGAGAGGGACAGACAGACATGGAAATACATAAATCTAATAGGCATAGCAGTAAATCTGAATACTACTGGAAACCCAAAGAAGGGAGTGATTTTTCCCAAAAATATAGAAAGCTCCACATGGAAATGGTTAAGCCTACACAAAATCATTACATAAAAATGCCGTAAAACTCAGGCTTCAGCTTAGATCTACTAACAAAAGAGCAGTAAGAAAAGATTTAACAAAATCTATCACTTCTGAATCAGGTCATGAATATGACAGCCCACACATAGTCCTTGTGAATTCTGGTAAATAAATCCCACTAATCATTAAAGATTATATTATGAAAAGCAAGATAAATTTTAAGCAAAGAAAACTGATAGAGTAGAAGTTATGAGTTCTAATGCTAGCTCTCAAAACACAAAGAAAACTATGGAAACAGGTAGGATTTCTCAGACTGGCTATTTGAGGAGAGACCAATAATGAAAAACCACTTGGAAAAATGGTAATTTTTAAAAGTTCCACTGAGACTAATGAAAATATTTTGCAACCACTAGCCTCAAAGATTACTCTAGAAACACTAAAAGAGAGAAGAACCAAAGCATCTCTCAAGTAACCAGACTGAGCAGAAATATAATGATTTAACACACACAATGAAAATAAAATGCTTAGCTGTACATACATGCCAATCTTAGAGTTTACTTTAAAATAATCATGCTTTTTCATTTACAACTCATAAAAACTAAATCATCAATAATAATTCTAAAGAAGAGTTTAGGTAGGGTGTGATTTTTCTGAAACTATCCTTGATCTTAAAAACAAATTATTAGCCTCACCACACTCACCAAGGTGGTAAGACAACCAACCCATAATGGGTTCAGTAAAACAAAAATGTGTTTCTCTAATCAGTTCTTTTAATAGCAATTCTGTTAAAGTATATCATTCATTTTCTATTTCTACTAGTAGAAATTAAAGCTAGATTATCAATGTCTTATCATTAAGTAAAATGATCCTTCTATCCATTTTAGGAAAAAGTTCAGTTTCACCACAATATGACTGAGGGTAACTACAACTGCAGATCTACATGCAGTCTTTCCAAGAAACTTGTCTCTTAGGAAGCATAACCGAAATGGGACAGGTGTCACAGTGGAACTGGCTAGACTTCCAGATGTAAGCTTAAAACGAGGAACTTATTTTGGTAGACTGGTGACAAAATCAGAATTCTCTCTGGAGGAGAGTAGCTGATTCCCACGCCCCACCACCACAGCATAAAAATCAGCAGAGAAACTTAAATCCTGTATATAAAGTGGTTTTACTTCTACCACTCTACATACTTAAGGGCTAATGCGTACAATACCTCTCCAAAGATTACAAAATTACACAGAGAAAATAAACAAATTCACGAACTGTATGTAAGGTCAATAAATACCCTATACCTTATAACCTGGAATAGTTCCCACTAAACAATCTCATTTTCAATTAAATAAACTGTCGACAGAAGCATATTCTACACATCAGTTTTTATCAAATCAGAGAGGTTCTCTGGGCTCATTAATCCTCATATTTCATTTTGGTCATTTTATTAAGTGTATAACGCACACACAGGTACATAATAAAACACTGAGAAATCTGTGAAACATTCATTAAACATAACTATGGGAGCATAAATCACAGTCTTGAATTAGAATACCAAAAGCGCCTGCAATAATAACCAGTACTGTATTTTTTTTTTTTTTCTTTTAGTAAATGGGGAAAGAAACTTTGGGAAGAGGTCATTTCTATCTCTCTAGTGTCTAGCCTGCTCTACAGGGTTAAAATCGAATCAACTAACAAGTCTAAACTGTAGGATGGCTCATCTGAGAAAAAGAATGTAAAATGAAGAGTCTATCTAGTAACGGCAGAAATGTTGTGCAAGAATTGTTCTTTCGACTAGGAGTAGCAAGCACACTATAAAATGTGTCTGCCTCCATTCTTCCAATTCCTCAAATGATTAAAAAGTTCCCAGCCCCAGTTTTACCTGTGCGTCACAGCCACACACGGACACACTCAGCATGATGGCTCCATACAACTGACTAACCCACTGGGTGCAAACTGGCGTCGGTGAAGAAGTAGGGAGACCCTAAAGACGTGGAACACTTGCAAGGGGAAAAGGACGGGGCCATCATTCCTTTCGTGTTCCCATCTCCTTTCTGGCCAAGATTTGCAGATTCCGCCACTACAGAGACTTTGGCAGCTTCACAATGCGGGCTCCTGCTCAAGGTCTGAGTGCCACCCGCCTGGAAACCCCTTTCCTCGGCTTCCCACCTGCCCCAAAGTCCACCCGCGACAGGTGGGGCGAGGGCGGCCATACCCAACATCTGCCGCTTTCGCTTCAGGCCAGCACCCGGCGCCAATCCACATGCGCGCCCCTGGACAAGGCCGACCATCCCGCCCCCACCGCACCCGCAGACCCGCAGCCCTGGGCTGCGGGCTTGTGGGCAGCCTCGCCCCCCACAGATTGCTGAGCGGGCAACGAGGGCCGAAGAGATAAGGCCGCCGGGACTCGCCCAGGGGGTACTATCTGGCCCGGGCAGTCGCACCGGGCATGCGGTCGGGCACGCTGCCACAGACGCAGCAGGCCCACGAAAGAGCTACTTCTCAATGGGGCCTCCCGGCCCGCTGCCCCGCGGAGCGGGCACGGCGGCAGAGCCGCGAGCGTGCGCGCCAACGCTGCCCGACTTCCGCGCCGCCGCACCCGGGGAGAGGCGCTGCGGCTCTCCCAGTGCCCGCAGCTCCCCGGCGAGCGCACGCCGCGCGCACACCGAGCGCATGCCCCCGCACACTCACTCACACGCGCTGCACACCCAAGGCGTCTCTGGCCCCACCCCTGTGCCCAGGAACGGCGGGCTCACCGCACCCGGCAAGGGCCCCACCCAGTTCACTATATCCCAGCCCCCTGCTCGGGTGTCCAGGGACCGGCTCGCCGAGGCCAGGGGTCACTGAGGCCACTCATCCCGGTGGCTCTCCCAGCCAGGGTTCACCAGCACCGCGAGGGCTCCGTGCGCCCAGCCCCGACACGAGGCAGGGAGGAAGGGGCGGCGCCGCCACTGGGGCTTGCACTGGGAATCGGTTACTGGGGCACCCCCCCACCCACCCACCCGTCACCACCTTTTCTGCAGCACAAAAGGTTGCAGACGAAACCACCGACCCCGTGCGACCTACCGGTGGCTCACAGCTCGCCGCCACTGCCGTGCTTGGGGCCGCGGAGCCCGAGACAAGGGCGGGAGAGGTGCAGGGCTGCGGCACCGAGATCCAGGCAGAGGCCGCCAGCGGAGCCAGCCGGGTACCCGCTCCTCTCCCACCGCGCTCAGCGCCAGCTACCGCCCGGCGTAGTCCCCGCCTCCACCTCCTCCGCCCGCCTTCCCGCCCTCCCTCTGCTGCAGAGGCAGCCCGTCAGCGCTGAGCCCGCCTCCCGCCCAGCCCAGACACGGGGGAAGGGCAGACCGGCGAGGGAAAGGAGCTGAGGAGGCCTGGTGAAGTTGGCTGGCAGGGCAGATTTGCTGACAGAGGAGGGGGGGAGGAGCGTGGGTAACACCCCCGCCCCAGCCTATACCCGCCCTCCAACTGAAGAGCCTGGAGCACCAACTCACAGACCTGGCTGGCGACACTCAGGTGTCCCCCCGTTAAGTGCCGTGGTGATGTTTGTCATTTATGAGTCTCTGCTTAAAGGATTCAGAAGTCCATGAAATTACAAATTATAAGATCAATCTTAGAAAAGTGCTAAATATCTAGTGAAGGGGGTTGGGAGTAAAATTCAAATCGATACCAGTTGGATTATTTTTGAATCTTCGGATTTGATCTTTCCCATTCTTGTAAGAAATTCTTTTCTTTAATAAAGATTTTCTATTCTCAATTCCTGTACCTCTCCTCTGCCAAACCCGTTAATAAACGGCAATAAGAATATTTACTGTTGTTTATTTTAGTATGCAGTATGTGCCAGACCTTTTTACATGTATTTGCAAATTTACAACTTTCAACAATTCTGTAAGGGAGTGACCACTTATGATCTGTGTTTTAAAGATGCTGGAAAGTTGAATTAAATTCCTCAAGGTCACACACCTAGTAAGTGGTTGAGCTGGGTTTGAACTCCAGGCGGTGGAACCTTAGAATTGTTTATAAATGTTGCTAATTTATATTGCAGTCTCAATCCAAGAAAATTTGTTGATTTTTAACAAAGTGCTTTATCTAAACATAAAAACATAAACTTGCTGTAAATTAATACAAATTTAGACAAATCTCTCTTCAAACTTCTTCCAAAATTGTATATGCCCCTGATAATATAAAGGCAAATAAATAAATCTGAACACCCATACTCAAACAGCTTGATGCCTGGAGGTTCCTCATCTAGAAGACATTTTATATGACTCTGTGTGCCCTAATATAAGTAAGGGAAGATAAAGAAGGAAATTTTTTTTAAAAGATTTTACTTATTTATTTTCAGAGAGAAGGGGAGGGAGAGGGAAAGAGGGGGAGAGAAATATCAGTGTGTGGTTGCCTCTTCCATGTCCCCAACAGGGGACCAGGCCCACAACCCAGGCATGTGCTCTGACTGGGAATCGAACCATCAATCCTTTGGTTCCCAGGCCAGCAGTCAATCCACTGAGCTACACCAGCCAGAGCAGGAAATTTTGACTAATCTTCTCTAAAGAACAATTTTAGAAAATATAATTCACTTTTCCAACATGATATGTGTTGTAACTTCTGAAATGTAGAACCTGACACAACGTATGTATTGAATAAATGAATGGAGTTCGGTTTTGCATTGGTAATTTAGGAGAACACACTGAAAGTTATTTTAGATTATAATCTGTTTCACAAAGAGGTTTATTGTTCTGATGATCATTCTCATAAAACCACCTCCAAAACATTGAATATTTTATATTCAGAAATTTACTTTTATTCTGTCCTGCATGATTTTTTTTTTTTTTTTTTTTTTTTTTGGTGACCTTTTCAGAAGAATGCCTTGTACTTGCCCTTTGCTCTGAAAGTTTGGCACTGTTCTTTGGCCAAAAGTAATAAAGTTCTGCTTTGCCTTTAAGTTTATTAGGCTCAGGGCTAGCCTTTTGAGAGGACACTCTCTCCAAATTGCCTGTCTTCCTGGGTGGTTCTCTATGCTCCCGTTCTAGCCCTGACTCCTCACCCAATCAAAACTTCAGTCATTTCTTGAGTGTCACAAAGAACACCTAATAAACCAGTTCACCAGGAGGTTAATGGCTGATAACAGCTTTATGTGTGAGCCCTCAGTGACATGTCTATGCCACTAAAGACTCCAAATGGGCACTCTCTTAGTTCAGATCAGTTGTGGCTTGCAAAGGCTGTGTCTGAGGGCTGTATGGGTGGTGGGATTAATGCAGAAGCTCTGCCTAGGGCGTTTCCATGTTTTATGAAGATCTATTCCATCTATTTTTTTAAATGCCATGCCTATAAAGAATTAGGAACAAATGTTGAATAGTTCTTGTGACCTGAGAACTATTCTGCATCTGCGGAGTCAGACACCCCAGCTCACACGCCCCTTGTGTAAGTTCCATCTTTGGCTCAAGGCGCCTTCCCACAAAATCACTTTAAAATAATGGTTTTCTGGGAAGGATTACAATCTTTAAAAACTTTTTCCACCTTTCACCCCTTCCTCTTTGGCAACATCCGCTTGTTCTCTATATCTATCAGTCTGTTTCTGTTTTGTTTTTATTGCTGCATACTATTTCATTGTATGTATATCACATCTTTATTCATTTGTCTGTTGATAGACACCTAGATTGCTTCCATATCTTGGCTATTACTAGTAACCCTGCAATAAACATAAAGGTGCATATATCTTTTCAAATTAGTGTTTTTGTTTTATTCAGATAAATACCCAGAAGTGGAATTTCTGGGTCATATGGCAGCTCTATTTTTAATTTTTTGAGGAGTCTCCATCCTGTTTTCCATAGTGGCTGCACTAATTTACAATCCCACTGACTGTGCACAAGGGTCCCCCTTTCTCCACATTGTTGCCAGCACTTGTTTGTTGATGTATTGATGATAGCCATTCTGACAAGTGTGAAATGACAAGTGTGACATTGTGGTTTCAATTTGCATTTCTCTGATGATTAGTGGTGTTGAGCACTTTTCATGTATCTGCTGGCCATCTCTCTGTCCTCTTGGGAGAAATTTCTGTCTAATCAGGTCCTCTGCCTTTTGACATAAATAGGTCACCTAGCAAACAGCCAGCTAGTGGGAACAGGGTAGGTATACTTGATAACGTGTGAATGTAAAACAGAAACTACAAAGCCAGTTGTGCAAGAGACACCACATCTCTACCTTTTCTCTAAATGCACTTATTTTAAGCTGAGGCTAACCAGAAAAAGAGACCATTCTAAATACTTACATAGAAAATTGAATGCAAGGAATTGATAACAGAGGCAATGGAAGAAATCAGAAGCTAAACAGCAGCTGGTGAAGTTGCTAATCCAGAAATTAGCAAGTGCAGCCCATAGCTGGAGAAATAAAGGGAGGAAGCAGGGTTACAGAAACCCAGGGACAGGCAGTATGGCCAACCTGGGGACAGCCGCTGCCAAGGAAGTCATCTATGGCGGGGGAAAGGAGAAGCTATGGTAGAATCACCTCCTGCCCTCCAGGCTCCTGCCAGTGCCTTCTAGTTAGGCAGACCTCGACACTAGCTGCCATAGAGCCAGGGGAACAGGCTGCTAGCCCGCAACATGGAGGCGAATAGAGGAAGGGCACAGAATGTGAATCTGAGGGCTTGTTTGCACATCAGCACAGCACAGTATTTTCTTTCACTTTCAAAGTGTCAGTCTTTCATAAAGTTTTTCCCCACTCCCTTGGGTAGGGTCAAAATTCCAACCACATATGTCATGCCAGGCCATGGGTAGGTGGTGATGATAGACAATAGGAGGAGGTCTTCTTGTTTATATTTATCTATCCACAGAGGTTTCTATTGTCCTTCCCCAGAGCTTCCACCTACGGCTACATGGTGCAGTGCATAACATGTCCATAAATGGGGTGGTTCTGACCTATACTCTCGGTTGCTCCCTTCAGCTCTTTCCTACTCCAGCATCACACTTGGACCCAGAGAATATTTCTGAGGTCTGGGACCATCTTGCTGAGCCTCATTAGTCATTTATATTTAGAGTCCTATATCAAATATAATGATATAGGTAGATTCAAAGTAAAAGAATGGAAAAATATATACATGCAAACACAGTTGTAAACAAAGCAGTATTACAACTGTTTGTAATGTTACAAACACAGTTGTAATATTAATGACATTAATATTAAATAAAGTAGACTTCAGAGCAAAGAAAATTACTAGAAATAGAAAGGGGTGTTATATAATGATAAAATGGTCAGTATACCCAAAAGACCCATGTATGTATACCAAACAGCAGAGCTATACAATATGTAAAACGAAGGCTGATAGAACTGAACAGAGAAATGGGCGAATATGCAATTATAGTTGCACCCTCTATTAACAATGACAGAACACCTAGACAATAATCAGCAAGGATCTACAATGCCTCAACCAAGAGGATATACGCATATTTGACATCAATGGAGCACTTTTCCCAAGAACAGAAGAATGGACCATATTTCAAATGCCCACAGGATATACTCCAAGATAGACCACATTCTGGTTCATAAAACAAATCTCAACAAATTTAAAGGAGTTGAAAGTATTCCAACTACAATGGAATCAAACTAGAAAAGAATAACAGAAAGACAACAGGAAAATGCCCATCACTTAGAACAAAATAACTTCTAAATAATCTGTGAGTCAAGGAGGAAGTCTCAAGGGAAATCAAAAGATTTACTTAACTGAGTAAAAATGAAACTGCAACATGTCAAAATGTGTGGGACACAGATAAAGCAGTGCTGATGAGGGCTACTAAAGGTGTCCATTAGAAAAGAGGGAGACCTGATATCAATAACCTAAGCTCCTATCTCAAGAACCTAAAACAAGAGGAGCAGAATAAACCCAAAGCAAGCAGAAAGAAAGAAATAATAATAAAAAAAAATCAATGAAATTGAAATAGAAAAACTATAGGCAAAATAAACAAAACAGAGCTGTTTCTTGGAAAGGATCAATAAAATTGACAAACCTCTAGCAAAACTAACTGCAAAAGGGAGAATACCTAAATGACCAATATCAGGAATGAAACAGAAGATGTCACAGAAGACCCTGAAGACATTTAAAAAAAGGACAATAAGGAACTATTGTGAACAATCTACACTCACAAATTTTATAACTTAGATAAAATTTTTCAATTCCTTGGAAAATACAAACTACCATATATCATCCAATATAACATAAATAATATGAACAGCCATATAACTATTAAGGGAATTTAATTCATAATTTTAAAACATCAAAAAAATAAAGAGGCAATCACTGGGCCTAAAGAACTCTTGAAGAATTCTACCATACATTTAAACAAGAATTAATACCACCTCTGCACAATCTAGTATAGAAGATAGAAGAGGAGTGAATACTTCCCAATTCATTTTATGAAGCTAATGTTACTCTGACACAAAACTAGAAAAAGACACCATTAAAAAACAGATCTACAGACAAATATCCATTGTAAATATAGATGTAAAAACTTCTCAACAAAATATTAGCAAATACATTTCAGCAATATATAAAAAGAGGTATACAGTATGGCTGATTTTATTCCAGGGATGCAAGGCTGGTTTTATATTAAAAAATGAATCAGATTCTGGTCAAGATGGAGGCATAGGTAAACACCTCTCACCTCCTCGCACAACCACAGCAAAAATTACAACTAAATTTCAAAACAACTATCACCCAGAATTGTCAGAAAATTGAGCTATAAGGAAGTCCAACAACCAAGGAATTAAAGAAGTCACATTCATCTAGATGGGTAGGAGGGGCAGAGGCATGGAATACAGAACGGGTGGTCCCACACACACGTGTGGCAGATAAAAATCAGGAGGAATACCTCAGGAACGAGGGATTCCAGCCCCACACCAGGCCACCCAGCCCAGGGATCCAGCACCAGGATATAAGTCCCCATAACTTCTGGCTGCAAAAACCATCAGGAATTGAGTTAGTTAAAGAAACTTCTGGAGTCCCAAGCAGTTCCTCTTAAAGACCCCATGCATTGACTTACACAGATACTCCCTCTGAGCTCCAGCACTGGGGTGGTAGCTTGAAAGATGCCAGTGGTACTCAGGGAGAAACTGAAGTGTCTGGCATCAAAGCAAGCAGAAGCCATCGTCCTGTTTCTAAACCATCCCTCCACAGAGCCTGCAAAGTGGAGATTACCTAAGGCTCCACCCCACACAATTTACAGGTGCCTTTTATAAGAAGTCAGAGCAGCTCTACCTAATATACAGAAACAAATAGAGGGAAGTTGCCAAAATGAGGAGACAAAAAAATATGGCCCAAATGAAAGAACAGAACAAAACTTCATAAAAAGAACTAAACAAAATGAAGATAAACAATCTATCAGAGACAAGGCTCAAAACACTGGTTATTAGGACTCTAAAGGAATTCATTGGGTACTTCACCAGCATAAAAAGACCAAGGTAGGAATGCAGTTTACACAAAGTGAAATAAAGAAAAATTTATAAGGAATCAACTGTGGAGTGGATGAAGCCAAGAATAAAATCAATGATTTGGAACATAAGGAACAAAAAAAAAAAACTTCAATCAGAACAACAACAAGAAGAAAGAATAAAAATAATAAAGAAGGATAGGGTAAGAAGCCTCTGGGACAACTTCAAACATACCAATATTTGAGTCAGAGGGATGCCAAAGGAGAAGAGAAAGAACAAGAAATAAAAAACTTATTTGAAACAAATAATGAAAGAAAACTTCCCTAATTTGGTGAGGGAAATAGACATAAAAGTCAAGGAAGCACAGAAAGTCCCAAACAAAATGGACACAAAAAAGACTACACCAAGACACATCGTAATTAAAATACCAAAGATTAAAGATAAAAAAAGAATCTTAAAAGCAGCAAGAGAAAAGCAGAGTTACCTACAAAGGAGTTCCCATAAGACTGTCAGCTGATTTCTCAAAAGCAATTTTGCAGGCTAGAAGGGGCTGGCAAGAAGTATTCAAAATAATGAAAAGCAAAGACCTGCAACTTAGATTACTCTATCCAGCAAAGCTATCTTTCAGAACCAATGGGAAGATACAGTGCTTCCCAGACAGGGTAAAGCAAAAGGAGTGCATCATCACCAAGGCCTTATTATATGAAATGTTAAAGGGACTTATTTAAGGACAAGAAGATCAAAACTATGAACATTAAAATGGCAATAAATTCTCAACTATCAACAGCTGAATTTACAAAACCAACAAGCAAACAAGCAGAACAGAAACAAAACCATAAATATGTAGATCATTTGGTGGGTTATCAGTTAGGTGAGGGGGGAGAAAGAGGGAAAAGATGAAGGGATTAAGAAGTGCAAATTGGTAGGTACAGAATTGACAGGAGTTTGTTAAGGACAGTAAAGGAAATGGAGTAGCCAAAGAATTTACATGCATGACCCATGAACAATAGAGAAAAGGCATTTGAAAAAATTTAACATCCATTCATGAATTTAAAAAATAAAAAAACTCACAGGAAAATGGGAATAATGATGAAGTTCCTTAATTTAATAAAAAGCATCTATATAAAAGTTACAGAAACATTATACTTAGTGATGAAAGACTAAGATCTTTCCACCTAAGATTGGGAAAAGGCAAAATTGCTTTTCCTTACCACTTGTATTCAAACTGTGCTGCAACTTTGACAGATCCAAGATTTCAGAAAAGTAAGTGGAAGCTACACTAACTTCTTCCCAGGACCAATCTGGAATTACAACTAAATTGTAGAAAAATTACTCAGAACAAACAACTGAACAATAGCAGGAGAGAAGCCTTATAACCACAGACAGAAGAAACAGCTTCACCACAACATAACTGATATGGAATGCAGAGGA
Source organism: Micronycteris hirsuta (assembly GCA_004026765.1). Taxonomy (NCBI): domain Eukaryota; kingdom Metazoa; phylum Chordata; class Mammalia; order Chiroptera; family Phyllostomidae; genus Micronycteris; species Micronycteris hirsuta. The sequence goes on along the minus strand of PVJI01002286.1, from coordinate 4,014 downwards.
GACAGGAGACGTCTGTCCAGGATCCCATGGGTGGCAGCTGAAGTGCCAGAGGAATTTTTCGGCATCCCTGAGAAGTGTGGGGTATAACCCCAAGTTGGGTTTCCCCACCTGTAGTACCAGAGCTCAAAAAGAACCCAGATAACACCCAGCTGTGAAACGTGGCAGGGTTTCTCTCTGCCAGGAACAGACCGCTAGAGTCACAGAGAGCCGTTTAAAGGGCCAATGCACAAAATTTCATTTGTAGCCATTTACCCTGGGCTCTGGCAAACGGGGTTGGGGGCGGGGAGTGGACTTGAGATGCTTGAGGAATGACTTGGGATGTTGGACTAGGAAGAGAACTGAGGGAGTAATTGCCAGGATCCTGATGCTAAGTCTTTCATTACACCGCAGAAGCCATCTTGCTCAGGCAGACCACTTCCCTCCAAGGGGCATTAGCCTGAAAGGAAGCAATAGCCCCACCTGCAGGAATTACTCTGCCCCACCCTGTGATGCTTAAACCCGACTTCAGATTACGGAGTGAGTAGATCAACAACTAAAGGAGTAAGCCATAATTTGTAGATCCCTGGTAGTCTCAAACAGGCTGCTTAAAGCCAGACTGGGATACCATCTGATATAACCAGAGGCAGATCCAGAAAGAAAAAAACAGTATATCTGCACAACAGCATGCAAGATGTGGTGGGCGGAGTGACTCTCAGTCAGCCAGCTGGATGGAAGGACCCACCAAAGATGGCCCAACAACAATAAAAACCCAATTACAACAATATAAGTGGCATAAAGGGCATCCAAGACCATTCATTCAGTACACCAAGGAGACAACACCATTGAATTCCACAGGTCTCCTACCATAGAAGGTCACACCACAAAGACAGGGAGTCAAAGCAGATCAATCTAAGAAGCAGAAACAAACAAGAAGTGTACCTAAAATGGGGAGACAAAAAAAATCAACCCCTAATAGAAAGGGAAGGAGGAATTCCCCAGAAAGAGTGTTAACTGAAATAAAAACAAGTAAACTATCAGACATTGAGTTCAAAATAATGGTTATAAGGAAGCTCAATAAGCTCAGTGAGAGCTACAAAGAACTACAGGGAAGCTATAAGGAACTTACTGGGATCTACATCCACATGGAAAAGGACATAGAAACTATCAGTAAGAGCCAGGAGGAAATGAAGAATACAATTTCTGAATTGAAGAACACAGTATAAGGAATTAAAAGCAGGCAGGTGAGGCAGAGGATCAAATCAGCAAACTGCAGGACAAGGTAGAAAAAGCTCCCAGACAGAGCAACAGAATCAAAAAGAATGAAAGGGTTTAAGGGAGTTGCAGGACAACATGAAACATAATAATATCCACATCATAGAAATACCAGAAGGAAAAGAAGAGGAGCAAAGCATAGAAGATCTGTTTGAAGAACTAATGACAGAAAATTTCCCTCACTTGACAAGAGAAAAAGTCAAGCAAGTCCAGGAAGCACAGAAGATCCCAATCAAGATGAATCCAAAGAGGCCCACTCTGAGACACATCATAATAAAAATGGCAAAATTTAAAGACAAAGAGACAATCTTAAAAGCAGCAAGGAGAACCAGCTAGTAACATACAAGGGAGCCCCAATAAGGCTATCAGCTGATTACTCAACAGAAATACTACAAGCCAGAAGGGAGTGGCAAGAAATATTCCAAGTAATGAAAAGCATAGACCTGCAACCAAGAATCTTCTACCTAGCAAGGCTCCCATTCAAAATGGAAGGCAAATAAGCTTCCAGACCAAAAAAAAAAAAAAAAAAAAAAAAAAAAAAAAAAAAAAAAAAAAAAAAAAAAAAAAAAAAAAAAAAAAAAAAAAAAAGCTAAAAGAACTCATCTCCACCAAACCAGAATTGCAAGAGGTGCTAAAGGGACTGCTTTAAGAAAAAGAAGAAGAAGAAGAAGAGAGAGAGAGAGAGAGAGAGAGAGAGAAAGAGAGAGAGAAACACAAGTACAAAGGGAAAAAATGGCAGTCAATAAGTATCTATCAATGAAAACTTTAAAAGTAAATGGATTAAATGCTTCATTCATAAGTCATAGGGTAGCTGAATGGATAAGAAATATGACCCACATATATGCTGCCTACAAGAGACCCACCTCAGGACAAAAGATCTATACGGACTGAAAGCAAAGCAATGGAAAACAATGTTCCATGCAAACAGACATAAAAAAAAAAAAGCTGGGGTAGCAATGCTTATACCAGACAAAATAAATTTCAAAACAAAGGCTGTAATAGAGACAAAGGAGAACACTATATAATACATAAGGGAACAATCCATCAAGAAGATATAACCTACCCTGGCTGGTGTGGCTCAGTGGATTTGGCATCAGCTTGTGAACCAAAAGGTTGCCAGTTTGATTCCTCATCGGGGCACATGCCTGGGCTGTGAGTCAGGTCCCTGGTTGGGGATGTGCAAGAGGCAATAGGCAATCAATATTTCTATCCCTCTGTTTCTCCCTCCCTTCCCCTCCTTCTAAAAGTAAATAAATAAAATTTTTTAAAAAGTATGCAATAAAATATTTTTTAAAAAGAAGATAAAATCCTACTAAACATGTGTGCACCCAACATAGGAGCCAAAATATGTAAGGAATATCTTGGAGGACTTCAAGAAAGATATCAACAGCAACACACTCACAGTAGGGGATTTTAACATCCCATTGATAACAAGGACATATTTTCCAAGTAAAGAATGAAGAAGGATAGTATGGCATTGAACAACACTCTAGATCAAATAGACTTAATTAATATATACAAAACTTTTCACCCCAAAGAAGCAAAATATATATTCTTTTCAAATGCACATGGAATATTTTCAAAGATAGACCACATGGTAGGTCACAAAACAAGCCTCAGCAAACTCAAGAAAATTGAAGTCATATCAAGCATCTCCTTGGATCACAATGGCTTGAAACTAGAAGCCAACCTCAAGGAAAAAACTCAAAAACATTCAAATTCATGGAGATTGTATAACATGCTATTAAATAATGATTGGTTTAACAATGAGATCAAGGAAGAAATCAAAAAGTTTCTGGAAACAAATGAAAATGAACTCACAATAGCCCAAAACCTATAGAACACAATGAAGGCAGTCCTGAGAGGGCAGTTCATAAAAATACAGGACTATCTAAAGAAGATAGAAAAATTTCAAATAAACAACTAACCCTGCATCTACAAGAACTAGGAGAACAACAACAAAGCCCAGAGCGAGTAGAAAAAAGGAAATAATCAAGATCAGAGCAGAATTAAATGACATAGAGAGTAAAAGAACAATTCAAAGGGTCAATAAATCCAAGAGCTAGTTCTTTGAAAAGATAAACAAAATTGACAAACCTTTAGCCAGACTCACCAAGAAAAAAAGAGAGAAGATCCAAATAAATAAAGTCAGAAACAAAATAGGAGAAATTACAGCCAATACCACAGAAATAAAAAGGACTGTAGGAAATTACTATGAACAACCATACGCCAAGATATTTGACAACCTGGGAAGAAATGGACAAATTTTAGAAACATACAATCTTCCAAAACTGAATGAAAAAGCAGAAAGCCGGAATAGACCAACAATAATGAGTGAAATTGAAACAGTAATCAAAAAACTTCGGCACACAAAAGTCCTGGACCAGACAGCTTCACAAGCAAATTTTATCAAATATTTAGGGAAGACCTAACTCCTATCCTTCTCAAACTATTCCAAAAAAATTAAGAAGAGGGAAGACTCCCAAACACTTTTATAAGGCCAGTGTTATCCTAATTTCAAAACCAGGTAAAAACATAACAAAGAAGACTACAGGCCAATATTGCTGATGAACATACATGCTGAAATCCTCACCAAAATATTGGCAATCTGGATCTAGCAATACATTAAAAAGATCATATACCATGATCAAATGGGATTCATCCCAGGTATGCAAGAATGGTACAATATTTGTAAATAAATAAACATAATACACCACATAAACAAAATGAAATACAAAAATCACATGTTCACATCAATAGATG